>JASCZW010006380.1:0-136311 GCA_034211315.2 Aedes japonicus | reverse complement strand
AGTGATTGTTTGTTTTTACCGTATAAATTGTATTTTTTTCTACCGAATACTGTAATAAAACACAACATAACAGATCGTTCGGTAAAGTGTTACAAGAAGTACGGTAAAATTATAAATGTTTACCGATAAATCGGTAATATGTTATGTTTACCAAAATATTTCGTCAATTTTTTTAGCAAAATCGAATTTAAGTGTGTAAACAGTAAATTTGCAAAAGAGGAAAAACTGAATACAACATTAAAACGATTTTAATTGAAACACTCCATTTTAACTACACATATCACGGGTGGCTGCTGCTAACATCATCTACCGGCAGCAGCCGTCCGTCGCTTTGATCCGCATCCGACCAACAAACAATAGCTGATTTAAACCACCATCCTCCTTCAAATTGACGATTGATTAGATCACAACTATATTTGTAATTTGCCACTTCTGACTGATTATCAGTAGAACTTTGTAGCGTAAACAAGCACATTGACTGGATTGTTTGCCAATATTCTTCTTCGTGATGAAACTGCACAATTCACGACGTTGCGTTGAGCACTACAGTACCTATTAGTGATGTTGCAATATGG
Organism: Aedes japonicus; assembly: GCA_034211315.2. Taxonomy (NCBI): domain Eukaryota; kingdom Metazoa; phylum Arthropoda; class Insecta; order Diptera; family Culicidae; genus Aedes; species Aedes japonicus. The sequence goes on along the minus strand of JASCZW010006380.1, from coordinate 135,736 downwards.
TTTTTTCGTACATTCAACTTAGATACTTGTTTGCTCAAAAAATATGTACCTACGTTTGAGACTGCGTTTACGTTACGGGGCATAGTGTTCTCATCTCCTTCTAGTTCCACTCGATGATGCTTTCTCTTCAATTTTATGCTCATAGTATTGATCTTAAGCCCTGGCTTGAGCGCTGCGTGTAATAAAATTAATATGTGAAAATTCACAATATCAGTTAGAACATAAATTGTTTGTCTCAGAGAACGAAAACACGCGAGCACTCCGATGACACTTGCCACCAATGTCGCCTATATCCAGGTCCGGGTCATCTGGCTTATTGGTATTCGTGAGATATGTGAAATGTATAGAGGTGTTTGTGTTTCGTCTCAATGTTTACCTTTTAACATGGAAAAGTATGGAATGTTATGGTAGTTTGACGTCATCACCCACGTGCTCAGCAATGTTTACAATATTTTTGCTTCCAATATCAAGTAAACTGCTCGATGTGCCAAACCTAAGCTGAACGACATTGACTTGCCACCAGGTGACGACTCGTACGTCAACAAATTTAAAAAAAGCAAACCATGCGCGATAACTATACACTGTTAATAAAATTATAGCATTGTATTGACAGTTTATGATATCATAATACCGTATAATGATATTATAATTTTATTATTTCCACTAATACTCATAGTATTGGCATTAAAATTAATGCAAGATTAAGTTGTCTCCCCGCTAGTTTATTTATTTATTTATTTATTTATTTATTTATTCATCTACACATCTTTATCGACACTTTTGTCTTAATGAAGATGGCCAGGGAAAGAAAAATTTGAGTCGGGAGAGGATCAATTGGGCATAAAAACCCTGTCATATTCTTAAATATATATAACATAAAAATACAAATCAAACATTGACATGAATACAACAATAGAGGAAGATATTTTGCTCTTCCTCTATTGATGTATTCATTGTCAATATACATAGATTATAAGTTACAAAAACAGGTTAAGAAGATAAAAAAAACAAATTAAAGGTGGGTTATATCAGGGATATAACTGCGAAGTTCTCGTAGGACTGCGTTGGTGTATGGTTATAATGGTATCGAATTATTCGAATAATAAATACTTCTTTAGATCGATTTCGTACGGTCAACCCACATAATGTTGAACGGACACCAAACTCAATACAACAGATTCCAGAATCGAGCGCACCAGAGCACAGTACAGTGATTTCAAACACAGAGGATCAGTGAAACCATCGGTAAGCTTCAATGTGAAACCGAGCTGTCTGTTCGCTTTCGAGAAATCACATCGTCAATATGAATTCGGAAGTTAAACTGGGAGTCCAAAATCACACCAAGGTGTCTAACCTTTTCAGCCATTAAGGTGGTTGTAAAAATGATCGGCTGACGTTTTCTAGTAAACGAAATAGTGTTGCACTTCGTTACAACTCCAGTTTACTCCAATCCGCCAATAATTCCAACTGTTTCTGCAGGTAGGCACAGTCCTCGTTACACGTGATAACTTTGAAGATCTTCAAATCATCGGCGTAGAAAAAACGAGTTCCAAATGGAAAAATTAATAAACAGCGAAACAGCAGGGGCCAGGGAACACCAGATGATGTAGTAAAACACAGCTGAAAGCGATGAGCTTATCCTAACTCTCATAGATCGCCCTACAAAAGCTCTGGATACTCCGAGTTTTTCGAGTTTTCGAAGCAGAAGATCGTGGTTCACTCGGTCGAATTCAGCTTTGAAATTTGTATTTGTATTTGTATTCAGTGTATATAGTATCTTCTTGCATGCCAGGGTCCATCGATCGAATACACAAGGAGGTGAATTGCAAGAGATTTGTCGTCACGGATATCTTCGGGTAGAATCTATGCTGGGCAGTAGATATATAGTTCTTGGAAGCGCGAGTAGCACTCGGTTGGGAATATCATTTATGAGCTAAGGCAGTGTTCCCAGCGCTTCTGTTTTGTTCTCGTAGCAGGTTGTCAAGCCGATTTCAAGAAATAAAGGCTGTACACGTTAAATTTCGTTTACATTCTTGTTACATTCAGTCAAATGGCGTCGAATGAAGTGGAAGTGCGCATACACATTTTGTATGAACTGCAGCAAAATCCGAATTTGTCGGTACGCGATCTCGCCAAGATACTAAAAAAAATCATTTAAATCATCTGACCCGCTGGTCAGTGTGGGTTGGAAGGTTGGAAGTGGAACAAATTGAAAAGTATGCTCCCGCCAAATGGACAAGAAGGTGGTAGCCATTATTGAAAAAAATCCGAATATGCCCCAGAAATTGCAGCAGAGGCAAGGACTGGAGGCGTACAGAATAAAAAAAGTGCCCAACCGTGATGACAAGCAAAATTTCACTGCAAAAAGTCGTGCTAAGGAGCTTTACACCGATTTTTTTGCAAACATTTTCTTGTATCATAATGGACGACAACACATACATACTCGTAGACTTTAAACAGCTTCTGGGTCTGGCTTTATGTACCGCAATGCAAAGAAACGCAGTTGCCGAGCATTTTCAGATAAAGAAGGTGTCCAAATTCCCGAAGAAGTATTTTATTTGGCTGGCCATATGCAGTGGTGGTCGAAAATCTAAAAGTTTCGTCTCTGCCGGCACTATCAATAAGGATGTGTACGAGTAGGAACGTCTGCAAACCACTGCTACCGTATATCAGAAGCCACGACTATCCAGCTCTGATTTGGCCTAATTTAGCTTCTTGTCACTATGCGAAATTCGTCCTGGAATGGCATAAGGTACAAGAGGTCAAATACGTGTCAAAAACCAGCCAATCCACCAAACTATCCAGAACTTCGCCCAATAGAGAAGTACTGGGCGCTAGTTACGCGGAAACTCTTCGAAACTAAGAAGAAGGCAAATGGATTTCAAGAGAAGATTGAGAATAGTCACGGTGGGCGTGTCTAAGGATACCGTACGGAGCCTGAGAGCGGGTGTATCTCAGAAAATTCGAGAATTTTACAGAAAGAAGGATTACCATCTTGATCAACTGTTTCTCATATAAATAAAACGCTATAATTGTGGAATCAACAATCAGTTTAGTTGAATTATGTGTAAATTTTGTTTGCAGCTATTATTTTGGTGTCCGAAATTTAACGTGGACAGGCTTTAATTGATTAAATCTTTCCGCATGACATGTGGCCATGTTGAAAGTTTGGCGATTAGAAAAACTGCTCATGTTTGAAAGAAGGGATAATCTCTCGTAAGTTCAATCTTCTACTTTCCTTGATTCGACCTAACTTCGACCTAATTGCTTTCGATTCTAATGTTGTTAGGCCTGATGGCCCTACATCGACGAATCAGACTTCATCGAACACCTCTTTTCCAGCTCCCCTTTTATAAGGTGGCAAAAAGCAGGTTTGTTTCGCTCCTATATTGCCTCTATCTCGAAATATTTGTTTCACAAATCTCGCGGATTTTGAAAATGTATATTTCATTTCGTTTCGTATCGAATTGAAAAAAAATCTCTCATACAGGAAGTAACTTTTGCAAAGTTGCATAAGCCATAAAACGGAAAACGAATGAATTTCAAAACCGTAAACACACGACACCGCCCTGGCCCATAAAGTACTTGCTCGTTCTCGGCTTCGATTTTCTCGCATCGGTGACACAATCCGTCAGCCTGCCAAACAAAACTCGAAAAGGGTGAGATCCTGAACGCATTCGATAAAAGGGGGAAGCGCTGATGTTTTATTTGTTTCCACACCCAAAGTCCACCGAACCGAATCCGGAGCAGCCAACGTCGAAGATTGTGTGCGCAGCAGTCGGCGGCGAGCGGCGGCGGCCTGCGTCAAAAAGATGTTCGCGAACAAAGTGACGGATAAAGTGTCAAAAAGCAATAAATTAAGTGCGCCGTAGTGTGAATCTGGGAACATTAAAATGTGTGTAGTTTTACATAGTTTCGCTTCGAGCGGCCCGAAAGAGTTGCCGATGAGTATGAGTAGACTGGCCTGGGACCAGAGCCGAGACCTTTCTCTTAATTTGGAATAGGAACCATGCAGCCAAGGGCCAACGGAGGGGGAAAAATCATTATCGTTTAATGAACACGAAATAGAAACGCTTATGATCTGTCAAATTTTATTGCCTGTCAGACGTTACCGCACGGCGTATCTCTTCTTCTAGGATGGGATGAAAGATGGTTCTGCTACTTAGAGATAATTAATGAAGTGGATTATGAAAGCCCTGAGAAAGTGAAACCGTTAAAATGATGTTTGTGTTTTCTGCTCGTTATGCATGTAGTGTAAGAACATAAACAAATGAACGTCGGGCAGGCAAAAGACCTCGACCAGGAACAGATGGTTGGCTTTCTTTTGTTCGCAGTTTTGAAAGGTTCTTCAATTGAAAGAAGTTTTCGTACGCAGCGCCAATAAAAGTTTCATTGTTCGCCAAGTTCATTGGAATAAGTGTGCCAATTAATTTGAATTTCCATTCAGTGGCGACTTTTGAGTCAGAGACTGGAAAGTGTGGCATGTCACGTGCCTCGGAGGAACAATAGTACCTACGGTGGATATCGAAAATTGCTTTTGCCGGACAACCAAACAACACATGTCGATGATCCATCTGTTGTCCTGTTGGAGGAAATGTTAAAGACGTCATATTTCGATCGGTTCGGACTTTGTCGCATCTCAACTGAAAAGTAGTACTCCCTTCGAATCAGTTTAACTGATGGTGTTCTTTTGCAAGTCTAGTAGGGAAATTTGCATTCCGTATGTTTCTTCTGCACACACCGATTGCCATCTAATTTCACATTCAATTTCAACCAGTCTGAGATTTGCATAATTTCCCCATTCAAATCAGTTTATCCCGCGCTCGGGATGATGCTCAAGTTGACAGGGCAAAAGAGCAACGGATTCGTCCATGTGGGCGCTTGCCGCAATGAGGGTCGTAATAAAATAATGAACAAAACATATTCCACAACATCATTTATCTCCAATCGCTGTCAGGCATCATCGTCAGCCCTATCTTGGAGGATCATTAGCGTGATACAGCCATGGAAAAAAAAACCAAATGAACTCGAGGGTGACTTGCTGACATCTTGAAATTGACAATTTATTTTCATAAGGGGATTTTGTGGTGGGATTATTTTGAATATGTATGCCAATGGGATGACAAAAACGGGGATCCATTCGTGAAGTGATTTACATCTGAGGTATACATTTTAACGGTTTTGATTTCAAGGACTGCGAATCTATTGTCACAGTGTTTGTTTATATAGATTTGGAGCTAAAATTGCGGCGATGTGAAAGAGATGGAAAGATGGAAACGATTTTCGATCATTTCCCTGTTTTTTCTTATGTCACTTTGTTGTTCAGGTTATCAATTCAAATAAGGGTATTTACCTATTCTAGGCCATCTAAGCTGAGTTCACTCTTTTATGAGTATTTTCAACATTCATTTACTCCGTGAACCATTGTCTTTTACAATCGATAGAATTATCAATAACTTCTAGATCTTGAGTGATTTTAGTCGTTGCAAACCCAAAAAAGGAGAGAGTTCCCTCCCATGTGCGCATCAGTAAACAGATTGCACACAATAGATCGCTAGGATAACTATACAAGCCACAGTGGTACATGAGCGTCTTTCCATACGTCAATTTTTTGCCTGATGAGGTGGCGGACTTGTCCGTGCTTCGACCTACCCCGCAGTGGGATGTTAGGCAAAGGTTGACGTCCATGGTTCGAGTACCACTGAATACATGCCCGTTCGCTCAACTTTCAGAAACATCTGTTTGATTTCCTCCTTCTTTGACGTCTCCTTCTACATTCTAGAAAGTGTATTTTTATAAAGCGACTTCTGTAAATAATGTCGGCAGCCCCTTATTATTCGGTTATCGTTTCATTAGAACTGCAAGTGAACAAAAGTTTTTCTTTTAATGGCAACAAAAATAGAAGCATTTTTGGATATGTAATTTATACAGAGATCGAAATTTTCGCTTTTGTAGCTGGGTGAAAATCATGCTTTCTCTCTTAAGCAGATTGTCGATGAGTAGCGAACCGTTCACATGTTCATCTCTCCTTTTTCGCCGATAATTAATTATCCACTCTCTTGCATATGCGAAAATATCTCTCTCCAAAATTCAACGAACATATTTTCTCATGTCACATTTTTCACTGAAAACATGCTAAGATATACGACGAGCAAGAACCGAAAATAAAAGGCCAAGTCGGTGCACACTGGTACCGTCATGGACCATCATCATAGAATTCTAATGTCAGAATAAAACATGCATGGAGAAGGGTGCATTTTCAGATGTCAAAAAGCGATTAAAAAGAATTATCGGCATCTAGGATGCACTGAATATGGAACCATTTATCAGATTGCTTTTCTCGCAAAACTGCTGTGACCGTTTAATAGTTTCTCGCTTCTCACATTCTCATTTGTTTCTCCAAGCAAGTGAAAAAGGACGTTTCTTTTCTCAAGTAGGCGAAAATTTCGATCTCTGAATTTATTTGAAGTGAAACAGGGCTTAACAAATAGCAAATTAGAAGTATTGAAACTAACACTTCACTTGATCATTTTCAGAAACATAAAACTGAAATACCTTGATAAAGTTTTGCAGAAGCAGATAATTTCTCATCTCCATGCGAAGCGCTAGGAGTGCACAGTAATTTTATTGCTAGAACGAATAGACGTGAAGATAAAGTGTATTGATAGTTCCGTATAGGGCAACGGCAGGTTTTGAAATTGAAAGATACAAGTTTGAAAACGAGCGGAGGGCATTTGAACGATAGTATCCGATCAGGCACATAACCCTTTGTCATACTACCCCATGCAGGATAGGCCCTATACGGAACTATCAATACACTTTCTCTTCACGTTTATTCGTTCTAGCAATAAAATTACTGTAGCAATAAAATTACTAGTAGCGCTTCGCATGGAGATGAGAAATTATCTGCTTCTGCAAATCTTCATCATAGATCGTTATTTCCGCGCTGGGGGAGAATACAAAAAATAACAATCAAAAGTGTGAAATACCTTTCCAAACAATCCCTAGGAAACGCGAGCAAACTCCATAAAATTCTACTAGAAGAAACATATTCTTTGATCGATAGGACTATTTTATCTGTGACATAAAGACTTCTTCAGTGTCATGAGAACTAGTTTTCCAATTACAACCGTTCTACTAATACGCTTGTAAAAGTGTTTTTCAAAGAGTGAATTTGACGGAACGGATCACTATTTCATCAAGTGAATTGTAAATATCCAAATTATCACATGAAGATATTCAGGAAAGTGCTTCGATGGGAGAATAAATAAAATTAATGGTTTTTTTTTTTAATTTATCATTTATTTGTACAGGCTCAATCGAATCAACTTTACAGAGCCAAATTTTCATGTTTTTATATATCATTTATCTTAAAACTAAAGTTAGGGGGATAAAACCGATTACTCGCGGCCGTCTCGAGGTTAATAGGAATTACAAATTACGGATGGGAAAGAGGGTATGGGAAGTATGGCTTACATAACACATTAAATTTAAATTCTAAATTATAGAAACACTTATAACTATACAATTTATGGTTTCTTTTGACTTGAACATTTTTTGAAAAAGAAAAAAAAACACACACACATACACAGATAAAAAAAAAACTTAAACTAAACATACAGGTTAAACTAACTACAATCTAAAGCTAATGTTAGTCAAAAACACATAAATGAATTTCATGTACTCCAAATCACGTACAGCCAAAATATCTCGAATTGGCACATTGGGTTGTCTACCTCGAGCCCGAAGGGAATCATAAAGCCCCGATCTGACTCCACGATGTTCAGCACATGACCAAATAACGTGATCTGCGTCTTGATAGCCTTGTCCACATTCACAGAGATTGCTGTCGCTCAGCCCAACCCGGTATAAATGAGCGTTCAAAGAATAATGATTGGACATGAGGCGAGACATGACACGAATGAAGTCTCGACCCACATCCATCCCCCTAAACCAAGATTTCTTCGACACCTTTGGGATGATAGAATGTTGCCATCGCCCCAAATCTCCTTTACTCCATTTATACTGCCAGCTGACGAGTGACTGTTGACGAAAAATAGGAAAAAAAATCGTTGAAGGCGATTTGTCGATCACAAATATCGCCTTCCATAGCGCCCACCTTTGCAAGCGAGTCCGCTTTCTCATTGCCCGGAATCGAACAATGAGATGGGACCCATACAAAGGTGATGATAAAATAACGCGAAGATAAAGCACTTAGAAGCTCCTGTATTCTCATGAGAAAATACGAGGAGTGCTTTACCGGCCTCAATGAGCGAATAGCCTCTACAGAACTGAGACTATCCGTAAAAATGAAGTATTGATCCGGTGTTAATGAGGCAACAATTTCTAGCGTAAAATGTATTGCCGCTAATTCAGCGACATATACGGAACAAGGAGCTTGAAGTTTACGGTTGGCGCTATAAATTTCATTAAATATACCAAAGCCTGCTGACTCCTCTATCAATGATCCGTCAGTGAAGAACGATTTAGTGGAATCAACTTGGCCAAACTTTGCAGCAAATATCACCGGAGCAATCACAGGACGATGATGCTCTGGGATTCCATGAAGCTCCTGGATAAATCAAAATTAACCGAATTGTCGAAATCGGAGAAGCAAACACGATTGGAAATGTTCGGCGAAGGGCTGACATCCTGTGTTATGTACAAATACTACAAGGTCATGAAGCGGGTTTGAGGATTCAACTCAAGAAGCTTCTCAAAATTTTCGATCACCTGGGGGTTCATAACTTCACACCTGGTGAGGAGCCGGAGAGATAATTCTGAAAACCGATCCGAGAGTGGCAACATGCCAGCCAGCACTTCAAGACTCATGGTGTGAGTCGAGTGCATGTAACCTAACGCGATACGAAGACACCGAAACTGAATACGTTCCAGTTTAATGAAGTGCGACCGAGCCGCTGACTGAAAACAAAAACTACCGTATTCCATAACCGACAAAATCGTTGTCCGGTACAACGTTAGAAGATCTTGCGGATGCGCTCCCCACCAGGTCCCGGTAATTGTGCAGAGAAAGTTGATCCTTGGCTGGCACTTTCGCTTCACATACTCAATATGGGATCTCCAGGTGCACTTAGAATCGAACCAGACCCCAAGATATTTAAAGGACATAGAATGAAGTATCGGCTTACCAAAAATTTGAAGCTTCGGTTGTGCTGGGTTATGCTTCCTAGAAAAAACTACCAACTCAGTTTTCTCCGTAGAGAATTCAATACCTAGCTCTAGAGCCCAAGTAGACAAATTGTCTAAGGTATCCTGTAAGGGCCCTTGCAGATCGATCCCATTGGATCCCGTGACAGATACTACGCCGTCATCTGCAAGTTGTCTCAACGTACAGTTGTCACCTAGACAACCGTCAATGTCTATGACATAAAAATTATATAAAAGTGGGCTTAAACATGTTCCCTGAGGAAGACCCATGTAGCTAACCGAAAAGCTGTAGAGGTTCCATTGGTCCGGAGTACTCCTCGCTCATTCGTCGTTCGTAGTTCGGTAACGCAACCTTCGCGCCGTGTTCCCAAAGAGTACTCATCGACGTTTCGCGCGATAGCCCGTTCACGAATGTTCGCCAGTAACCACGTTTCTTGGCCTTGATGAGGCTCTTAAGTTCGCGTTCGAGAGCCGTGTATACTTCGAAGTGCTCAGGTGTTCCACGTCTACGGAAAACTTAAACGCGTCGGACTTTTTCACGGTAAACCTCGGTGCATTGCTGATCCCACCATGGAGAAGGCAGGTTTCCTGCGAGATGACGTCCCTGGAACTGGTCGAGTTTGAGCTTGAGCGCGCTGTCTAAGATCAGGTTGAGAGGAAGTTATACTCTTCCAGCGGTGAAAGCCTTTCTACCGTCGTTACGGCTTCATCTACTGCTGTCCTAAACTTTGTCCAATCGATGTGACGGGTAAGATCATACGTGACGTTAACAGATTTCGACGGATTGAACCCGGTGGCAACCGGAAATTTTATGGGCAAGTGATCACTACCGTGGGGATCTTGAATCACATTCCATGTGCAATCCAACGATAATGAATTCGAACAAAGTGTGAGGTCTAATCTACTGCCAACTGAGGATGTACCAGCCAAACGTGTTACTTCTCCATTGTTAAGTACTGTCATATTGAAGTTGTCACAGAGGTCATATATCAAGGAAGATCGGTTGTCATCGTACAGTTCTCCCCAACCTGTACCGTGAGAGTTAAAATCTCCCATGACCAACCGTGGAGAAGGAAGGACCGAACAAATATCTGAAAGTTGTTTTCGGTTTATCGAGGCTCTAGGAGGAATATATACAGAAGCAATGCAAAGGCTTTTATTTTTAATAACAGCCTGACATGCGACAACTTCAATACCTGGAATTGGAGGAAAATTCACTCTATAGAAGGTGTAGCACTTTTGATCCCCAAAAGTACTCCTCCACGCGAATCCTCACGATCAAGACGAATAATATTGAAATCATGAATCGGAAGATTGATTTCGGAAGAGAGCCATGTTTCACAAAGAGCGAATGCATCACAACCGGTAGTGTGAGCTAAAAATTTAAATGATTCCAATTTAGGAATCAAACTTCGGCAATTCCACTGTAGAACAGTGATCAAATCCCCGACCTCATTTGGAAAATTATCCATCGAAGGAAATGATAGCTGCAAGGAGGGGCCACTTAATTGTCAATTGCTTCAAAAAAGTCTTCACTGTTGGAAGCATTGCCAAAACAATGCTTTTGAGAGGGTCAGAAATTTCGAGGTACTTAAAGATACCTTCGGCAATGTCATCAAATGAGAACAGCCCACTAGAGGGGCTTCTGTTCTTAAAATTGGGGCTTCAAGGGTTTTGGATGTCCCCGGGAGAGATGGAAAGTCCTGGGTGTAGTTGGTACTACGAAAACCAGGTGGACTAGGATTTTCCTTTTTCCCACCTTTCCTTGAATTGGGCAAGCTGGTCTCGGGCTTCTTTTCAGCAACTTTCCGTGGGCGGATGCGTCTTCGCTTCCTTGAAGCACCTTCCGGAAAGGTGAACGATGTTCCCTCTTCAGCCGAATCAAAGTCAGACTCGTCATCTGACAGAGGAGCAAAGGGATTTGTATTGGCATCGGGTGATGGTGAGGCTTTTTTAACCATTTCAGCAAAAGATTGCCTGGAACGCTGTTTCAGCGAGCGTTCTAATTTTTCCCCGCGTTGTTTGTACGCCGGGCATGATGAGAGAGCATGAGGAGGAGTTCCCTTACAGAAAGCGCATTTTGGTGTGCTGTCTGCACACGCGCCATCCTCGTGTTTCTCCCCGCAGTTAGAGCAGCGTGCCTTATTGCTGCAATGGGAGGTCGTATGTCCCATCTGCTTGCACTTTTCGCAGATCATGACCCGAGGTACAAACAACCGCACAGGTAGTCGAAGTTTTCCCAACTCGACGTATTGAGGGAGGGCTGAGCCAGAGAAGGTTACGCGAAACGAGTCTGACGGTGCAAACTTTGTTTCGCCCTTGTTGGTCGACACTGTGCCAAGTTGGCGCACATCAAGTATCTTAACTGGGGGAAGCAGAGGGTTCTTAAATCGACCAACCTCCCGCTTCAGTAGGATCTCAGGGGTCAGACTCGTTTCGGAGACCACACCTTCAATTTCAATACCCCTAGCTGGGATATACACTCTATATTCTAGAGTAAAGAGCTGGGAGACAGCAATCTCATTAGCTTGCTTGAGATTGGACACAACGACCCGAAGTTTATTGGGTCTGACTTTAATTATCTCGGTCACGGCCGAGAATCGCTTCGTCAGATCATCAGAAATCTGACAAACATTTAGAGGTTTCGATTTGGGCTGAAAATAAACAACCCATGGCCCAGTTGAACTATCTGGATAAGCACGTGTTCTAGTAACTCTATGAGCTACCTCATCATTTCGTGCCATAGATGATTCATCTTGCGATAAATCATCCATGGCTCGCTTGTGGGAGCTTATGACGCTCAACCACTAACGTAATTATCTACAATCAATCACAGATAAACAAACTAAAACTAAAAAAAAAAAACTAAAACTAAGTACACTCTCACACACACTATCAATCACTGTGGAGTCAGTGTGGAGTCACACACTCACTACGATGAAAATCACTTATCTTATATACTACTAAAAAACTTATCTTATATGTATCACTGATCTACTGCAGCTGGGCGACGAATGTGTGCTGCTGCTGCCGAGCGACGATGAGTGACCGCGTGTACCGTGTAAGCGTGGAGCTAAACGATGACGATGATGTTGCTGGTCGGTGGTAGTTGGTGGATGGAAGAATGCACGCTTCACACGATGGGCTGCTGGTATGTGTGCCGTATAGATGCGGAACAATATGGCTTCTCGATCGTGGCAATATTGTTAATTGCAATCAATGACGTTGTTGCACCACTTATCACACAATGTCCTCTTCTTAGGCAAACCAAGACTGATTTCACTCGCGACGATTTCACTGGCGATTTAGAAAAACTGATACTGAAGACTGTAAACAACTCGTAAAAAGCTTCCAAAGCAACGGAAAGCGGACCGAACGAACTGTACCGTTCGCTTGTTCACTGGGCAATGCAAAATTAATGGTTTGAAAATCATATAATGAGAATAGTCAACATTGCCGAAGCCAACATTTTCCAGAATGTCTTGATTATGTTCCATGAGCATATTATTTCAAATCAATTTTATCAAATTTATTTTTTGCAACTGTTAATTAGTCATTATACAAAAAAAAAATACAATGCTTTGCGGACTTGGCCACATGAAATAGTGGAATAAATCCTGCGATAGATGTTAAGGGTGTACGGAATCAAATTGCGACACACAAAAATATTCGGCAAAATTCGCCCGTTTAACCAATCATCTTCAAATTTTCAGGGAGTAAAATAAAACATGTTATGAATATTTTCCCATGTTTGTTTTATTCAATTTGAATTCCATATCCAAATGCACGAACCTTCTTCTTTAAACTACTCATAAGGTCACGTACAACATTTGAACCAACTTTTTTTTTCGTGGAAATCCTGTTTGTTTCATATCTTTCTTCGATGTCACTTCCTTATGATGCTTTCGATGTGCCTGCTTCATAATGCCCCAGTAATTTTCAATTGGCCGCAGTTCCGGTGCGTTCGGGTTGAGATGCTTCGGCACGAAATTGACTTCCTTAGCCTTGTGACACTCAAAAACCTCTTTCGAGTAATGGTACCAGGCTAAATCCGGCCAGAAAATCGTTGGACCATCGTGTGACCTCCGAAGTGGAAGTAGACGATTTTGGAGGCATTCCTTTAGGTACACCTAGTGCCATTGACCGTTCCTGTTGTCACGAATGGGGTGCTCCGCTTTCCACACGAGCAAATTGCTTGCCAAATCATATATTTCTTGGCAAACTTTGACATCTTCTGCTTTCTAAAGTCCTCAGGGACTTCGAATTCATGATGAGCAGTGGAAAACTGGAGCCCTCGAAGCTGCTGGAAGTCTGCTTTTACATATACAGATAAAAAGAAACATTGAATTTTCTGCGTTATCTTATGCCAGATAACGCCTGAATCTAGCCTTTTGTATGAAAGATTTCAAACATTGTTGTATGGCACATGAAAAATTGCAAACAATTTCGTTGTTTACGGCTTTTTTGGTTTTGAATTAAACCAAGGGAAATTTTACACGCTTGTTAAAATAAATTATTTTTTTCTGTGTACGTCTCATCATTTTACTTGCCGTGTTCTGCCGTTTATCGTGATTAAGCGTCTATTGGAATCTGTACGTGTATAGTCCGTCACGTTTTTTCGCATCTTGTACGAAAGTTTTGGTTAGGTTCAGTTTCTTCGCCACAGCTCAAACTGAACTATTGGGATTCCTCTTGAAAGCTTGAACTACCCGTTTGTGATCCTTAATACCATACGGAGATCAATTTGTACCACTTTTTTTTCCAATCGGTGGTCAAATGTTCGTGGTACCGATTAAAAACACGCGACACCGTAGAAAGTACCATTCCCAGCTTCCTGCTGATGGCACGATGAGAAAGATCCGGATTTTCGAGGTACGTGCGCAAAATTTCTTTGCGCCGCTACTGTTCTTCTGACTCTATCTTCGCAACTTTCACTGCGTGAAAAAATACACATTGAACTAATTCTTCCAAAAAATTTCAATAGAAAATACCGAACGGGTAAAAAGTTACAGCCATTTAAAAGTGGTGCGATTTGATTCCGTACAACCTTTAAGCCCAGAATTTCTCGATTGACAGCAAGCTGCAGGAGACGTTCTAGGTACGACAGTCATGTTAAGGCGGTTAATCTCATCCAATGACTTTTTGGCGTAGTGCTCCGATGCCAGGTCCATCCAAAATACCACATTTGACCCGAATGGTGCTTACGGATTACAAAATAGTATCGCCTCAAGCAGGCAATTGATACCGTTTTTTTACCCTTGTTGCAACCGAGGTAGGGTGATAACGACTTGCTATCCCGAGACTCTATTCCAAGCACGGGGTTAACGTTAACCTACAACGCTCATTTTTAGCAGTATGGTGCTTCACTAGATGAAACACCATACTGCAAAAAATGAGCGTTGTAGGTTAACGTTACCCCGTGCTTGGAATAGGGTCTCGAGGTGCTTAAGTCGTTACCTACCCTATCTAAATCTGGTGTCAAGCGTTTTTAAAAGCTACCCTGGGTTCACAAAAAAAGGAAAAAGAGAAATAACCCACCATCTCACTTTGTGTGTGGCACTAACAGCATCCTTAATGGTGGTCTAAATCGGTGCAAAACGTCATTTAAGCGATGTTTAAATATATTTTTCCCAATGAAGTATAGCACCATCACTTGTTATTAGTGGCCCCAACGGCATCCTTAATTTTGGTTCAAACAGGGCAATATCGGCTCTTACTGTGAGAAAAATTCTATCGTTATACCGACAATTAAATCATGGTTGAGTTGACTGTTGCATATAATGGTTACAGTAACCAAGAAAATGGACAAATTTTCCACGTTCCTGGCATTCTTGAGTATGACCATGGTAACTAGAACTATTCCATAATTGTTATGTCTGCATTCTCCGTACGTGGAGTAACGATTATGATGTAGAAGGAGATGTTGGCTCATCACCAGGAGGCAACAAGAGTTGACAGTAATGTTTGCTAAAGTTCTGTCCTGTTAGAATCCGCAATCACTTATTCCGTTGCAGCGACATGGAAAGTTACCACTGCAATAACTCGTTTACAGCGGTTTGTTTACCTAGGTGCTCACTTTCTGTGGTATATTTTCACGGTGTTTCGTGCAGTGAGTCAAAAGTTATTCTAGATGGAAGCCGAGAGGAGAAAAAAAATTCTGCACACCCACGTTAATAATCCAAGGTGGTCCGCAATAAAAATCGCAAAAATTGTTGAAAATCGCCAAATCAACCGTATATGATGTGCTCAAACGTTTCAGGGAGCGAAAGATCGTGGATCGAGTGCCTCAACGTAAGCGTCGTTGTGGAACATATGACCGCGAGCTGAATCAGAAGGTGTTGAGAACCGCCAGAGCAAACCCTGGACTATTCGATAATGAAATCACACAAAAATACGCTACTGCTCGCAGTACCGTTCCAAAAATTCGTTTGCGAGCAGAATATCGTTCTTGTCGAGCCAACAAGCAACCAAACAGCACGTTGTAGCAAAGTTTCGTCACCAAAACTCGAGCTCGGAAATTGTACCAG
Organism: Aedes japonicus; assembly: GCA_034211315.2. Taxonomy (NCBI): domain Eukaryota; kingdom Metazoa; phylum Arthropoda; class Insecta; order Diptera; family Culicidae; genus Aedes; species Aedes japonicus. Next base: position 120,041 of record JASCZW010006380.1, on the reverse strand, counting down.
CAGGTTTTGACGAAGTACCAAGGATGCCTGCTCATCGACGATGAAACCTATGTTATATTGGATTTCGGACAGCTTTCTGGCCAAAAATTCTACATGGCGACAGCACGAGGAGAAGTTCCTACGAAAGTTTAAGTTTGCTTTTATGGACAAATTTGCAAAAAACTGATGATTTGGCATGGGATATGCAGCTGCGGAGTAAAGACCAACGTGTTCGTGACGTATAAGACGATGGACTCGAAGCTGTATAAGGAAGAATGCCTCAAAAACCGCGTACTACCTTTCATTAAACCCAATAAAGGTTCCGTGAGGTTTTGGTAAGATTTGGCGAGCTACCACTACAGCCGGGAAGTCACCCAGTGGTACCGCGATAATAACGTAAATTTCATCGATAACAACATAAATCCACTCAGATTTTGGGCAATCATGAAGCGGAAGCTTGAGAAAAGCGGAAAAACGGCTCGGGACGTGACTCAAATGACCAAAATGTGTAAAAAATGTGCCAAGGAAGTTGACTTCGGAGGTGTGCAGCGTTTAGTGGGAGGAATAAAGAAGTAAGGGTGAATTTTCATTAGAAAAGAAGAGAAATGATTTGTATTGATATTTTTTTCCTTAAAGAACAGTGAATAACCTTTGTTTTGATGTATTAAACTTATTTGTACGTCAATCCGTTACCGAGATGCAGATGATTTTATTATTCCGGATTCTAAATGGACATAGCTTTAAAAGAGACCGCAATAATCTACACCAGCACGCAGATATGGTGGAGCTCTTGTTGCACGGTCAACCGGGAGATCAGCCATAAATTGTTCATGCACGGTTGACTTGTTTCGAAAACAGGTCACACATCTATGCACACTATTCCGAGCACTGAGTGGACCAGCGTGAAGAATGTTGTATTCTCCAACTGGTCACCAGCCCGGAGTACACCGTCAGTCAGCTTCGGATGCAGTGCGTTGATGCGAGATTTGGCTTAACTTCTTCATTCCTTTCGATAACTGCAATTTCCTGAGCGAAGCAATTTCCTGATAGTTTCACTAGATGCAACAGAGCGATTTCTCGTTCCGCGAGAGTCAGTGGAGACGTCCTCTTGGAAATCGATCCACGAGCATGCAATGCGATACCTGAGCAACTACGTAATCAGCCTTTCCATGCAATGCAATGTAAAACGTAGCCCAAAGATCTCGCATGGTAGAGTTATCGAAACAACTGCTACAGTGGCTTCTTCCTGGCAAACCACCCGATCAAGTTCGTCCAGCACAACTTCTTGCATTTAAGGCCACCACAAAGTGTTAGCTTGTAAATAATCTGTAGGTGAAATGCTGCGAGATAAGGCATCAGCGGGACTCTCTGTGACTGCCACATGCCTCCATGTTCCACTATTGGTGAGTTGTTGTACTTGCGATAACGTTTGCATTAAAAAAAATGGACTTTTTTTCGGATGGTGGTAAAAAAAGCTAAGACATATAATTGCTTTTGATAAATTTCCCATGAAAAGTAATTCTTTAAGCTTACTTGCAAAATAAATCTACACCATTGCAAGCGGCCTTCCGGCAGTTAACCAGAACATTCGCTAATGCGGATAAAAACATGCCTGTAGGCATGTTTTTGAGTTTTTTTTAAGTTTTATTTATCAATTCATCCTCATTTTTCTCGACAAAATTGTTGGAGTAGATCTTACGCTTCAGGTTGGCCCAGAAATTCTCGATGGGACGCAGCTGGGGGACGTTGGGTGGGTTCGCCAACTTGGGTACCACATCGATATTCAGCCGCTCCATCTCCTCCAACGATCGCTTCGAGTAGTGGGCCGACGCCAGATCCGGCCAGAACACTGCGTCTTCGCCCTTATGGTATTTCTTGATGAACGACGCAACTTCCGGCAGGCATTTCGTACTATAAATTTCTCCGGTTCATGAGCGAAAGAAGAGCGGTCTGACATCACTCGCTGATTGTCAGCCACAGCAGCACCTTCTTGGGGAACTTGGTGTGTGAAATAAACTGTGCAGCCTCTGCCAGTCGTTGCCATCCAGGGTGAGATAGGTCTCGCCGTCCATCACCACCGCCACGTCGCGATTCGCCGGAAAGATCGAGTTGACCATCTTATTCAGCCGCTGCCGCTGCGTCAATGCCTGCAGCTCCGAAACTAGTGGACGCGACTTTCGCTTCCTGACATGTATGTTCATGTTCGCCAGATAATTTTTCCATTGTTTGGCCGGTTTAACCGACCCCCCGGCTAAGTGCACGCGGTGATGTAGCCACTTTTCTCTTGGTCTTCCTCTTCAGCATCCCTTGGAGCTTCTTGTCGCTCAGGATCCAGAACCGGGCTTTCTTCCAATGCTCTGATTGTTGTTTAATAGTGCCAAGGTGTTGTAGATGCTGAAATGGGCGTATCCGGCGTTCACAAAGTACCGCACGATGTCCGTTTTCGACGCGGTGGGGTGCTGATCTTTGAACGCGCACACTTCTGAACGGAGTTGCTTCACTGTTTTTGACCATCACGGTTAGAGTTCAGACTGATAGAGCGTCAAATATTTGTCTGTTGACTTATGGGTTAATACAATTGATGTGATGGCGTTTTCAGTGCGGATGATGGTAAACCCATGAAAAGTCGGCAATTTATGACAATTTTTTTAATGCAAACGTTATTTGGTTTGCCACGAAGATCTGGTAGCACAGCAGAGGTGATGAAAGTCAGTGTTTTGCGATCATCGAGTCTGTGTGGAAGTACGACTGAGCAGATAGTGGACCACTTGAAGCAGTTTTCTCGTAGAGTTGAGCCAATAACATGGCGGAAGACAAGTCTTTGTGTCAAGAATTGTGGACTTTTACCTCTTCTTTTCCAGCTCTGCGAGCGAGGCGATTCACGACTTGGCTACCAACAGGTTAGTAGTTATTGTCCCATCGATATGTGTACATCGAATACATATGCATGCTCCATAGGACTTTCTTGATGCATCACTGGAGCCATGGAGCTCTAGAGAGAGACAATCCTTCCGAAAAGTTTTCGAATCTGGACCGGCTAGTTTGAAACTCGATCCATTGTGATTGGAGATCATTCTGTAGAGGTCCATTGCACGAAACTTTCTGTTTCCAGAGGGTCTGAATATGTTGGCAGAAACGATTACGACTCCGATTGGTACGATAGGATCGAAGATTCTCGCTAAATGCTGAATTTTGCTGCCGTTCATATAAAATGCGTTTGCGCACTTCCACTTGATTCGACGCCATTTTACTGAAAGTAACAATAATGTAAATATGTTGTACCGCGAAACAAAGAGTTTCAGCTGTCATATAAGTGAAACGTTTCAGAGATCCGTGAAATAATTTAAAATCTACACTGAAATAAAAGTGTCCCAAATTTAACGTAGACAGGCTTTAATTTTTTGACATACTGTTAGTTTAGTTGGAAATATAATTTACTCCTGATCAGTTTTATTCTCCCTTGAACCCAGTGATATTTTCAATTGTGGATGAAACTTTAGTTGAAGGTCAATTGACCTTGCATGATCTTGTGCTTTTTCTATCACCCACCAAATCCAGACCTTAGATCGAAGGAGAAACACCTGCAGCCAACGCAAACGATTCTTTCCAACTCCCCACTGATTCCTCGCAGAAGTGAAGAACATTCCTAGGTTTCCAAAAAAACGAGTATCATGTAAACACATTTGCTCTGGATTTGAGCAGGGCCAGCGTCGTTATTGCCTTTATTTCAAATCACCCATATTTATATATTGAGGATGTATGTTAGCACCAGAGACCGAAATTTTCGCCTACTTGAAGATTCAATTGACGAGAGAAACGTTCTTTTTTTACCGGCTTGGAGAAACAAATGAGAATGTGAGAAGCGAGAGACTATTATACGCTCACAGAAGTTTTTGCGAGACAAGCAACAATGATTTTTAATTCTCGAAAAGCATGAGTAGCTGATAAATCGCTTCTTTTTCAGTGAATCATAGATGCCGATAATTATTTTTCACTTACTTTTTAACACCTTAAAATGCATTAGTTTAAATGCTTGTTTTATTTTGACATTATAATTCTATAATGATGGTCCATGTTCGTTGAATTTTGGAGAGAGATGTTTTCGCATATGCAAGAGAGAGGATAATGAATTATCGGCAAAAAAGGAGAGATGAAAATGTGAACGGTTCGCTACTCATCGACATTAATACAGAGAGAGCTTGAGAGAGAGCATGGTTTCCTCCCAGCTGAGTGAGAATTTCGATCTCTGGTTAGCACCAAGCATCTGTAGGCTCTCTGTTTAGTTACAGCTGATCTGGCAATAACGGAGTAGCAACAACAATCAATATGCAACTAGCGATTTGAAATTGGTTCACTGTTGTAGAACCCCTTGGTCCAAAGTACACCTTGAAGCCAGCACCTTGCTATGCATATTTGCGCCCTTGTTATGATTTGCTGTGTTATTTTGACAGAATATTTGAGAGTGTGTTCGTGTGAGTTCATTATGAGGGGCGCATTGGGACCGAGCTTGGGACCGATGTGCTAGTACTGACTGAGCCAAGAAAAACATCGTATTTGTATGGGACCTACTGGTCTTAGAGTTAGTCTATGGTAGCAACCTCGGGCATTCAATCATGCTCATTCTCAAGCTCACTTTTCGAAATTTTTATTCACACTATTTGAAAAATACAGACAAATGTGTGTGATCCAATTTCCGCGACTTTCCGCAGTTTGTAATTCGCAAAACATTAGACCGCCAGACCATCTGCAAACACAATCAATTAATAGGTTTTGGCTTCATGCGATAATTGTGGATCAAAAATCGATCAGCACTGAGCCAAGAAAAAAAGTGAATCATGCATTTAAAGCAAAAATATCGCAGATGACTAATGGAGAGACCACAAGCCCGACCCGTAATTAAAATTATGCTAATGAACGTTCGAAAACAATCAATTAGTCATTAACTCGGTTAGAACAAATGTTTCTGGAAATTGAGCAATCAACTCGAAACACTCCGTCACGCATCGTCCACGCTGAGTGCGGTTCGGTTGCGGTCAGTGCCAAATTTTGGCGCTCAAAGTAAACAACAATTAATCATCGATCGGTCTAACCTCAAACTGCAATGGGAAACAAAAGCAAACAGATGACAAAAACTGCCCCGGAAAGTTGCACTGGAAGTCAAACCAACGAGCAAGCAGCTTGTCTTTTTTTGCTTTCTAGAATTTCAAAAGCAAACTTTACAAATGGTTGTGTTGTTAAATTTTGCTAATCATCGTCGTAATTTTTTTTTCCTCCCGACCGAATGGCCACATGCTGCTGACAAAATAATTCAATACGAAGAAGCATCCCTCGTTCGTTCAGAAAACTGTTACCTCATTCACGCAACTTTGACGCAAGGATGTGAAAATAGGGGCAATCGATAATTGCATTTAATTTACTGCCATAATAGTTTCGCTTTGTTGCAGGGACTTTTCGGTTTCCTTTCTCAACGAGCGAAAGCCAGAGTTTTGTTCTATTCTTCGAACCATAAATAGGTTGCCCGAATCGAAAGAGAAAGAAGTGCGGTTTCTTGCTGCATCTCCGAACGGTTCTCTATTTCCTAGAACACAAAAGAAGCATAGCTCATATTCAGTTGCATGTAACACGGTGTCATCTTGACGGCAAGGACTTTTAACTTTTGATTTCCTACCCGGAGACTAGGACCAGATGTAGATCGAAGCGGTGAAGTATTTCGGCGAACGGTGATTGGAAGGGTAGGGGGAGGGGGATCTGGGGAAGTGCGTTCGGGTCCAGAGATTGATCGATTTGAGCTGATTGGTAGGCCTGAAGGAAGGTTTGAGAATAGATTGAATGGCTGGTAGGGTGATTGATTTAGAGCCTTACCGTGGAGTACGGTTTTGATTGTTGCAGTGTGGATAAGAAATCGTAAGAAGGAAAGCTCCTGTTCCTATTGTTTAGACTATACGATGATCTTCTTTCAGCGACTTTAGCCAGCTTGCAAGATACTAGTTATATGAAATGAACGGTTCCATCCATTCTAATGTTAAATATCAAACTATCGCAGGATGGAAAACCAAATAAACATTTTAATAAATAAACATACTCTTATGATCACAAAACTCAAATTATTCTGAACCAACTTCTGTGGATTGATTTAAAAATAGAAAAAGGTCTAGTTTCATAAAAATAAACCATTTCACAGTGGGCAAAAATGGATCCAAAATCCTATTAATTTGGACGGCGCAGGGTAGGAGTCCTAAAAAATCATTCAGGGTTGACCATAGTAAGTGTCCCATTTTGCCCATTTCTCCCCTCATTTTGAATGCAAACTAGAATGAACGGGTGGCAACTAAAATTTTGGAATTTCTCTCAAGCTGTCAAAAAAAGACAAACATAGTTGAAGAAGATCTGATTTATTCAAATAAAAGATACATTGTCCATTGTTGAAAAAAACTAGTGAACATTTGAAAACGGTCCGTAATCGGATGTTCGGCGAAGCTCTGTTTGATGTCGGAACAGGAGCGTTGTACGGCCTCCATGTCAACTTTGCAAATGCATCTCTTAGATTCTACCAATCAACTGTTTGCAATTCGTGGTTTCCAGTTATTTTTGTACACATCACGGAACTCAAAACCCCGAAGAAATCTTCGATTGGGCGACACTGAGGCAGATTTGTCGGGTTGTGGTTTTTGGGTACAAATGGGATCGAATTGGGTATTCAGGGAACGATTGTGTTTTTATGGCGTAATGCGATGACGCTTTATCCGGCCAAAACACGTATTGTCCATCAGCATGATGTTTTTGTAGAAACGGGATCAAAATTTTCTTCAAACATTCGTTCTGGTACACATCTTGATTGATTGCCAAACCAGAGGGCTTTGAACCATGGCTTAGAAATGCCTTTCTCGGAAATGGCAATGTACAGCATCACTTTCTGTTCAAACTTATGTTTAAACTTATATTTTATGTTCGGAGGTGTAGTAGAACTATCCGTTGAATAGTATCGATCGTTTCCGGGAATCTGCGTCTTCGAAAGAGGGAAGTAGCTTTCGTCGTCCAAAACAAACTTTTTCCGGAATAATCTTTAATCAACCAACGGCATTGGGATTTCAGCGTTGAAATCTGTGCATCAGTATATTCCGGGCTCGTGTCTTCTTTCGGCACTTTATTCCGACTCTTTCAATGTTTTGCAGATGTACTGGTGAGAACAGTTGAACTTTTTGTGGCATCCCGTTGGCTCAGTGAATCCTTGTTGTTGAAGGCTACGATAAAGAGAACGAAGTCCTTTGCGTCCATAATTTTGGCTGGTCTTCCACCACCTTGCTTTGCGAGCAGCTGTTGGGGATCTTAGGATATGGTAAACAGTCGAAGTCACAACATTTTCGCTTTTAAAATGTTGTACCGTATACGTTTTGCCGAGATTTCTGTGCAGTTCGTAGAACTGTACAACGCGCTCGCGAAATACTTCTTGTTTCGACGGCATTTTGAGCAAAACTGAGCAAGCATAAACAAAACAGAAAATACTAGCAGAAAGAGGAGAGAAAGAGCTAACGCATACACACTCTTATTTCTCTCTGAGCTTGTTTGTTGTTGAGCATAGAGGCCTCGAAAAAATTCCAAAATTTTAATTGTCACCCGTTATTATCCAAAAACTCAACGTGGTGCTACTTTATTGAACCCAAATGCACTGTATATTTGCAAAAAATCTGAAGAACTGTATGAAACCAATTTTAATTTGATCGGATGCCAGAAAGTGGTTCATTTTACCCGATTTTCCCTCACACATGCATAAACTCATGTGGTTCGGAAGATTGGCGCCAGTAATATTGCTCTCACTTGCACTGTACTTACGTGAAAATGTCCGGAGAATCAAATGGTGATAGTTTTATTTAGGGTTGGCCTCAGCAAATTGTCCATTTTACCCGATTTCCCCTCATACTTGAAAAAAAACTCATATAACAAGCGGTTTACTGTACTTAAGTTTAAATGTCCGGAAAATCGAATGGTAATAGTTTCGTTTAGGGCTGACCTTAGTAAAATGTCCATTTTACTCGAATTCTCCACATAATTTCATAATCTCATATACAAAGCTGTTTTGAAGATCGTCACTAGTAATATTGTCCACATTTGCACTGTAGTAGTGTAAAAATGCCCGTTGAATCGAATGGTGATAGATTCGTTTAGGGTTGACCTCAGAAAATGGTCAATTTTACCCAAATTCTCTTCATAGTTTGATAATCTCACATACCAGGTGCTTTTGAAGATCGTTGCAGGTAATGTTGCCCTAACTTGCACTGTACTTATGTAAAAACTTCCGGAAAATCAAATGGTGATGATTGTCCATTTCACCCGATTTCCCTCATACCGGAAAAATCTCATATACCAACTCGAGGATGCGTTTAAGGTGAGCGTGAATCGACCAAAAATTGGAGGCAGCGGTAGCAGCAACACAGGCAACAAGGCGCGACGTTTTTAACAGATCCGTAAAAGTTCGCCGGAATTCTCGGTATTTCAAACCAACTGGGCAGTCATATGAGGTTGATTAGCAGCTTTGCCGTTTCATAAAAGCAGCTCGATGCTCAAAAGGTCAAGCAGTTGTACCACAAAATCGATGATCTCAACATTACAGAATTCAACTATGTGAAACGACTACCTCCATCTGTATACAAGTATAAACATCTACCAGATCTCATCAACAAACTTGTAAACCGTCATTATTTGGAATATATCTTAAACCTGTACCCAATTTTATTTTAAATCTTTAAAACATCATTTTGAAACTATGTGTCCAGATATGATATTGATTTGTAATGCTTTTATAGCACTTTTAATAAACAAATATTTACTTTTTCAATAGCCTTACTCCATGAATTTCATCGATGAGCAGTCTGGAAAGAGGTACCACAAAAGGTACGCTGCTCGTTCTTTTCTTGCACGTAAATCACCTGAAGATAACCTTCTAGATATAACGACTGTTCCAGAAAGTAAGCACACCTTATTCTAAATATTTCAACATGTTTTGGCTGCGTCCTTTTGTTTGCATATTTCTGAATGACATAGCATCAAAAAAGTGCTCAGTTTTGGGTTACCTATCAAAATGCACGGTCCTACTCCGGAACAACGAAAAAGTATCGTGCACAAATGGTGCACTGTGAGCGAACTCTCCTTGAGAAAATTGGCCAAGGAAGAGGGTGTAAGCGTCGGAGCGGTACGATCTGCGATTCTAAAATATAGAGAATAGTGTACGTTTGAAGAGGCGCCGAAGAGTGTACACTATTGAAGAGGCGCCGACTGGCAACACTGTGTTTGTTTGAGTTAGTATTGTTTTTATAGCCGTCCGATTTTTATATTATTTTTCGTCGATATATGTTTTGCCGTTATTCGTGATTTCGATCCGTCCCGATTTATTATCATTTTGTCCGCGTTGTGATATTCGGTCTGTGCATAGACAGTGGAGCATTGTGTTGTTATCTGCAAAACCCAACCGATCGCTGCTTTATTCAACAACAACACCATCTTGCACCCTCTCATCGCCCTTCGTCCGTTGAAAAATCAGGAAGCTTTCTGCGGTATAACACTTGACTGTGTAGTATACCGCATAGGCGAATACCATGGCATGCAAAGGTTGCCAGAAGGTTGTTTCCGACAATGATCGTATCATTTGTCGAGGATTTTGCGGGAGTCATTTCATGCAATTTGCGCACAGATTGACTTCCCCTTGAGCGTGCTTCGATCACATGAAAAAGAATATTTATTGGATGTGCGATGACTGTTCCACGATGTTCACTAACTGCCAATTTCGTAACATCATGTGCCGCAGTGAGAAGGATCTGAGTGGTTTACCTGAATCGATTAAATCAATTCAGGACGACATTATAAAGCTTAGCTCGGTGGTCACAACCCTCGCTTCTGAGGTTGATTCGAAGCCTCTCACACCGTTCCGGCTCAACTCTAGAGGCTCAAGATTTCATGAGTGGCCAATAAATGCGTCAATTAATTCGCCGAAGCGACGTAGAAGTGAAAATGGTGATCGTCCGATGTCGATTGCAGCAAACAAATCGAGTTGCGGAACTAAGTTGGCCTGTAGCACCATTAAAATGGTCCAGACCAACCGTAATTTCGTCTGGATACATCTGTCTGCTTTTCATCCGACTACGACCGAACAGGAAATTTCCGACTTGGTGTGTGAATGCCTACATCTGAAAATCGACAATAAACCGAAGGTGGTAAAACTTGTTCCAAAAGGAAAGATTTGTCCACGTTGAATTTTGTCTCATTCAAAGTGGGTATAGACAAAAATTCGGAGAAGGAAGCATTGTCCTGCGATTCTTGGCCGGAAAACGTTTTCTTCCGGCCCTTCGAGGATGATAAAGCAAAAACGTGACCCGCATCGTGTAAGTCCTCGACGGTGGAACCACAAAATCATCCAGCTCCTCTTGTGAACGTCTCAGCTACGGATCAACCTTGCCCGATGCTCAGCTAATGTCACATGTTTCAACACCGGGATGCACGCGACAAGGCTCTTTGGAAGCCCCTTCTGCCCTCGCCTCAGTTGTACCACATTCAAAACCGATCGTCAGCTCTGTTCCCAGTGTTCCCGCCACCAGAGTCATCCCGGTATTGAGTTCGGGGCTCCAGAGAGGTCTTCCAGCCTGTTATCTCGAGCAAGTACGCGTGTAATTCCAGCTTTTCGCTTCCTGAATATCTTCCAATTTCCAGCTTGTACGAAAAGTTACCCGATTTAGAGACGAATCAGTGCACATCACATCCGAGACGCATCGTGGAAAGCACTTTGGAAGTCCCCGGTTCCTCTGCCCCAGTCGCGCCAATTCCAGCCACCGTACAGCATAGTCGTCTCGGCCCTGAGGGCAGATGCACACCGGGGTCTTCCAACCTGCTTTAGCAGGCAAGTACATTCACGATTTAGCTTCTCCTTTGCCTGATATTGCCTCGCATTCTGGTGATGTCATCGGTACTTCGGCTGCCACACACGAGATTGTCATTTACTACCAGAATGTCGGTGGTATTAACAGCGATGTCGACGATTTCCGCATAGCTACTTCGGACCAGTGCTACGACATCATCGTCCTCACGGAGACCTGGCTGGATTCACGCACACTCTCTTCTCAGGTATTCGGCAAAGATTACGAGGTATTTCGATGTGACAGGAATGCCGATAATACCATAAGCAAAAGGTGGGGGTGTACTAGTGGCTATAAGTACAAAATTTAAAGCAAAGGCTCATGAAAACCCTTCGTGGACTCGTTTGGAACAAGTTTGGACGTCAATCAAATTGGGCAATCGCACATTATTCCTTTGCGGACTGTACATTCCACCCGACCGCATACGCGAGCGTGAACTAATTGCAACACATTGCCAATCGGTTTTCGCAATTTTGGAAAATGCCAAAGCAACCGACGAAGTTATGGTGATAGGCGACTTTAATCTGCCTGGGATTTCATGGAAATTATCTGACAGTGGGTTTCTATTTCCCGATGCCAATCATTCTGTCATGCATTCCAATGCTTCGTTCCTTCTGGACAATTACAGCTCAGCCACTCTCTCCCAAATCAATCATGTCACCAACCAGAACACACGCAGCTTGGACCTCTGTTTCGTGAGCGCCCAAGACACCGCTCCACTCTTATGCGAAGCTCCTCTCCTCTAGTGAAACTAACTCTTCATCATCCGCCTTTACTGGTCACGTTACGCTCAAAGCTGGAACATGACTTCGAAATCTCACCTGACACAGTTTCCTACGATTTTGTTCGTGCCAATCATCGTAATATCGCCGAGCTACTCTCGCTTTTCGATTGGGATAACATTTTGGATACAGTCAATGTTGAGTCAGCCGCTCAAACATTTTCCAACGTTCTGGCATATGTCATAGACAGACACGTTCCAAAAAAATCCATCGTCATACGACTCGTCCACCTTGGCAAACGAGCGAACTTCGTCGCTTGAAATCTGGCAAGAGAGCTGCCCTAAGAAAATTCACAAAGCACCGGACACTAATTTTAAGTCGTCACTATGTAAGCATGAATCACGAATATAAACGAGTCGCGAAACGTTGCTTTCTTCAATATCGGCGTGGAATACAGAGAAAGCTCAAGTCACGTCCTAAACAATTCTGGAAATTTGTAAACGAACAACGCCACGAAGTAGGCCTTCCGTCGTCTATGTCGCTCCACGGCAACAAGGCTTCCACCCCGCAGGGTATTTGCCAGCTATTTTCCGAGAAATTTTCTAGCGTTTTCACCGAAGAGACGTTGAGCGATGACCACATTAGACTTGCGGCCAGCTATGTTCCCCCTGCCGGTCAAACCTTGGGCCAAGTCGACATCGATGCAGAGATGATAATCAAGGCCTGCTCAAAACTCAAATTATCTCATAATCCCGGGCCGGATGGAATTCCTTCGTCCTTTCTCAAACTACACTTGGATAGTTTGTTGCCCCGCTGCTGCACGTTTTCGACTATCTGCGGCTGTCGGTATTTTTCCTCGCTGTTGGAAATTTGCGCACATGTTTCCAGTACACAAAAAGGGAGCAAACGGGACGCTGGAAATTATCGCGGCATAACTTCGCTTGGTGCTGTTGCTAAACTGTTTGAGCTTGTAATTATGGAACCGTTGCTCGCTCACTGCAAATCGTATATCAGTACCGACCAGCACGGATTCATGGCTGGTCGCTCCACTGCTACTAACCTGTTGTGCCTTACTTCCTACATTACTGACAGTATGGCGAAACGCGCCCAAACGGATGTCATTTACACCGACTTGTCTGCAGCCTTCGATAAATTGAACCACCGCATAGCTATTGCCAAACTGGACAGGCTTGGGATCAACGGATGCCTGCTGCAATGGTTTCAATCGTACCTCACTGACCGTCATCTGGCTGTAGTCATAGGAGATTGTCAGTCTCACATGTTCAAAGCCACGTCTGGTATACCGCAGGGTAGTCACTTGGGACCGTTGATTTTTTGATCTACTTCAACGACGTAAATTTGGCTTTCGAAGGACCTCGACTATCATACGCAGATGACCTAAAACTCTATCTTCGAGTGCACTCACTCGACGACTATCGCTTTCTTCAACGTCAGCTAAATGCTTTTGCCGACTGGTGCACTTTGAATCGTATGGATGTCAACCCGGCCAAATGCACGGTTATCTCGTTTTCGCACAAGAAACAGACTATTTTATTCAAGTATGTCTTGTTGGGCACCGAAATTGAGCGCGTCAGTCAAGTCAAGGACTTAGGAGTAATTCTGGACACCCAACTCACCTTCAAGCAGCATATCCAGTGTGTCAAATATTCTCTTTGTGTACCTAAGAACATAAGATAAACTTGATGAGTGATACATCCGTTATTCTCTCACTACGCAACAATGATATGTTGTAGCTTGAGTTTATTGCAACAAAACACGAAGAAAACAACAAAATGTTGCATCGATGATGGGAAAGAGACATGTTGCTGTAAGAAAATGTTGTGATTCGCACACATGTTGCAACGAATTTGTTTTCCTGTTACAGCGACAAAATAACGTTTTGTCATTATTGCAACGCACTACCGATAGTAACAATGCTTTATCAGCAACATGAAAAATAGCGACAATCAGTTGTTGCTGTCGAACAAATTACTGATCTGAATAATTATAAAATTTGTTCTGGATGGACTTCCACCTGAAGAAAAATGCCTGTATGAAATCACATACAGAACAAAATCGATCACTATCTTCTGCAAACTTGTTGCAAATTGACTATTTTATTAGGACAAAATTAAAAATATGTGCGTTTAATGCCTGGTTTTGAACTCGGAACTATAGTCTTTTCGGCTATACAAAGTTACGATATGCATTCAACCTTGTTCACTGGATCTTTTGGATGGTCAACAAACATTTTGAGATAAAATGGGATGTTCTAGGTAATCCAAACTGTTCTTGAGTTCATAACTAAGGCTCTACAGTTGCAACTGTAGCTTTTTAACTATTCAAATTAGCGATATGAAATCAATAAAGTTGATTGCATCTTTTGAAAGGTCAACCGATACTATGAGATAATTTGGGATGTTCTAGGTCAATCAAGCTGTCCGGGAGTTCAGAACTTAGGATCTTCACCTGTAACGGTTACTTGTTCGGCTATTCTAATATACGATATGTATTCAACCATTTTATTTGAGTCTTCTGGAATGTCAACAAACATAATGAGATAATCTGGGATGTTCTAGGCCATCCAAACAGTCCTTGAGCTCAGATTTTGCATCAACAGTTGTAACTGTAGTTTCATGGCTATTCAAATTTACGATATGTATTCAACCATATTCAAGGGAGCTTCTGGAAGTTCCACCAACATTATGATGAAATCTGGGATGTTCTGGGGCATACCAGGCTGTTCATTAGTTCATAACTTAGATCTACCATTGAAACTGTAGCTTTTTCATATGTGCAAATGTACGATATGTGTTCAACTGTGTTCATTGGATCTTATGAAAGGGCAATCAACATTATGAGATAATCTGGGATATTTTAAGTCATCCAACATGTCCTGGAGTACTGAACATAAGATCTATAATTGTAACTGTACCTTTTTTGGCTACACAAAGTTATGATACGTTTTCAACCATGTTTATTGAGTCTTCTGGAAGGTCAGCAGGCATTATGAGATGATCTGGGATGTTCTTTATCAGCCATACAGTTCTGGAGCTCAAAAATTAGGAGCTGAGATATTAACTGTAGCTTTTTAGGCTATACAAAATTATACAAAATACCATGTTCAGTGGATCTTCTTTTAGGCCAACCGACATTATTGGATAATCAATCCTCACAGAATATTTTTTTGGTACATTATAGAGATGAATCACTCAAATTGGTTTTTGGTTATAAACTTCAAAAATGCATCTTGAAATTGAAAAGTTCTGATTGATTATGTCGAACAAAACAGATGATTCTCGATAGGCTCTTGGTTCCGATTTGGCTGAACTAATTGTAACTGTATCTTTTTTAGAACTTAGAATGACCAATATTATCCAAAATTATCACATAATATCTTTTGACTTTCCAGAAGATTCAATAAACGTGGTTGAATGCATATCGCAACTTTGTATTGTTGAATTATCTACAGATACAATTGTAGATTCTAGGTTTTGAGCTGAAGAGAAATACCAAATTACAGTACATTTACCATCACTGACCCAGATGTGGCCAATGTAGTTCTTGACACTTGATTCTACCACTATTGCTCTTATTTTAGATTTGCATGTGAGGTGTCGCATGATATTTCTGGTCCAAGTAAAAGAAAAGGCTTTTCCCCGGATGTACCTAGAACATGCCAATAAGGTTTTGGGCAATTGATGCCAGCACTATTGCACTTATTATCGAATTTAAATGTTATTAGAGATGTCGCATGGAATGTTTTGGTTCAGATAAAAAAAACTTACCACATCTCCATAGGTACCCGCAGCATTTCCGGATGTGGCCAGCGTTCTCCTGAGCACTCTGTATGACTACCATTCATCTTGTAATCAAATTCTTATGTGATTTGACGCGTCTCATGATAGCTTGGAAATATTTTAGATAATATTTTCAAAAGTAACTCATACCCACCGGAATTTATTCCGGTCATATCTCTGAAACTTGTAGACCGGTATCAAAAAAAGATGATAACAATAAATTGGATAATAGTACCGTCCATTTGCCGTCAAATTCGGTCAAGAGGCTGCCGAGAAACGTGAGCTTATTCATTATATATTTTATATTATATATGTATACACAGATGCGCACGCAACCGCACATATTTCCCTATCCAGTCGAGCTGAGTCGATTGGTATATGACAGTCGGCCTTCCGAGCTATGGAAAAGGTTGATTTTCCACGCGATTATTAAAGCATTCTTTGTAACAATAACGGTTGACTAATTCGATAAAAAGATATCGCTCTCATGCAGTTACGCCCATATGATTCAAAGCACGTAACGGTGCTTCGCTTAGTGTTAGAGACGTGTTTCACAACGTTCTGTTTGTTAATGGTAACGTTCAGAGCCTCCAACAAAGGGTCTACAATGCCCCGTACAAGTCACAATTTTTATTAGGCCACCCACAACTTTTTACTTAGACACTCTTACAGTCACCACTTCTTCACCTTTAGTGCGTTTTTTACCTCGAGTGGCGATTTTATTTTCGGAAATCTCCTTCCCCAACTTTCACACATTGTAACTCTTCGGGTGAGAGTTTTTGATGTGGCGCAAACAATTTGTCAACCCAAACGTTTTTGGACTGAACTTGCAATTAAGACTCAGGCTACAACTAAGATCCCCGTTCTCGGAACGAAATATGTTTCGAACTTTTTCGGACACATTTTCTTTGTCCTTTTTAACAGATGTAGAATCCATTTTTATTTTTTAGAACAACACAACGCTACAAAATGCACTTAGGAAATGCAACAAAGAACAGAAATTACTGATCGCTCGAATATTGGAAGAACAGCACTAGTCGGGATTGCAAAAGCTTTGATGAACCGTATGCAATAAATAGGAGAATGTCGCTAGAAACGAACCATGGTTGAAAAGATACACACTAGCTGTTGCAATTAAAATTATTTTTGGAATAAATTAATTATCTCATGATCTTAAAACAACATGCATGATATGCACTATCCCCTAACACTCGACAACATTTTTCAGAGAGAAAGAGGGATAAAACTAAACATTGTCTCTTTTCGGTAGATGCAACATGTGACATTATTGAATTTAGTTTTGTTGCATACAAAGCAATATACAAACAACGCCTTGTCTCCTTCCTAAATAACAATCGGATGTTGTGAAACATTAATATCTTGATTCTACTGCCATGCAATTTGTCATTATTGTATTGAGTATGCAACAATGATAAAGATACATAATTTTTTGTCCCAACATTGGAAAGTTAGGACAATGTCTTTATCATTTATGCATTCACGAATTTTGATTCACTGAGCATATCTCGTACGCTATCGGCAAAGCCTCCTGCGTTCTGGGATTCATCTTTCGGATTGCTAAGGACTTCACGGACATCTACTGCCTCAAATCGTTGTACTGCTCCTTGTGTCGTTCTATATTAGAGTATTGCTCGGTTGTGTGGACTCCTCATTACAACAACGGTGTCGTTAGAGTAGAGGCTGTTCAACGACGGTTTTGAGATTTGCGCTACGTAAACTACCGTGGACGGATCCCTATCGTTTGCCAAGCTACGAAAGCCGTTGCCGTCTAATTAACCTGGAGTCCCTGTTAGCCCGCAGAGATACAGCCAGGGCTTTGTTCATCGCAGACATCTTGCAAGACCGCATCGACTGTCCTGATCTTCTGGAGCAAATCAATATCAACGTGCAGCCCCGGTGCCCTGAGGAATAGTTCAATGCTGCAGTTACCTCACACAACGAACCAATTACAGTATGTTTGGCGCAATTGGCGGTTTACAAAGACTTTTTAATAGGGTTTCCGCGTTGTTTGATTTTAACGTGACTCGCCAGATGCTTCGTCGTAAGTTTAGCCATTTTTTTAAAGACCTGTGCTAATTCGCATGGATAGTTTAATTTTTAGTTTGTTTTATGTCATCGACTATTAATGTACCGTTCTAGCTTTAAGCAACATCATTAGGATTTGTACATAATCTGTTGATGAATAGAAATAAATAAATAAATAAATAAATAAGTGATTCAGAAGAGTGGTCGGAAATCCGGTCCTGTTAGTCCGGATATCGATAAAAAGATCAGGGATGCCTACAAGCGAAAATCAGCGACTTCCGATCGGGATGTTGCGAAAAAACTAGGGACCTCAAGTCATGCGTGCCAAAGAAAGACTTGGGCTAAAAACATACCGGAAGCAGAAAAAACCCAAAAGGTACCCAAAACACGCTGCGTCCGTGAAACCACGGGCCCACAAATTCTACGATTCGTTATTGTGTAGAAATTCTGGGTGTATAATAATGGACGATGAAACGTATGTGAAACTAGATTACAAAACGCTTCCCGGACCACAATTCTATACTGTTAGCGAAGACAAAGACATCCCCGAAACGGAGAAGGCAATTTTTACCGAAAAAAGGTAAGAAGGTTATGGTTTGGCAGGCAATATGCTAGTGTGGTAAAACATCTAGTTCGTACATCACAACGGAGACGATGAACACTCAGAAATACGTAAAGGAATGTCTTCAGAAGCGATTATTGCCGATGATCAGGCAGCACGAAGATCAAGTAGTGTTTTGGCCTGATTTGGCGTCATGTCATTACGCAAAGGACTTTTTAGAATGGTACAAAAATAAAAATGTATGTTTCGTGCCGAAAGACATGAATCCGCCGAACTGCCCGGAGGCACGGCCAATCGAGACTTTTTGGGCTTTAACCAGAGCAAAGCTTCGAAAATTCATATAACCAGCGGACGACATCCAAAAATTTAAAAAAGATTGGCCAAAATTGGTCAAAATGGTGGGAAGCACCACTGTGCAGAAGCTAATGGGTCATGTTCCAGGGAAAGTTAGGAGTCTTGGCTATGATTAAATATTTTCATTAAACGAGAGTAAATATCATTTAAAACACAAATACAAATATGATTTGCCAAATAAAATTATTTAAACTAAAAAAAACATGACTCTTTTGTTATTTTGAAAGTGTGCTTACACTTTCTGGAACAGTCTATAATACGCCTATCTCTGGCATGGTCAGATCGATAAAAAGATGTCGCATCTTGATACAAACTCCATTTGTTTATCCATAAATTGATCTGCCGAGGATGACTTATCTAAGCAGCTGAAATATTATTACGTAAATAATAAAGCGACCGTAGATGATGCTGACGACAGTTATAAAGATTTTGATAGCGAAGACGTTGTAGATTAAACTTGTGTAGTCGATTTTGATTTATATGATTTTTTATTCAAATTCATACTGTATTTTATCTATGAGATGGAAAATCTTCGATTGAATCTAATGTTAAAATGACAATCTTTTAAACCGAATGGTGTATGAGTTTTTTTCTGAAGTGTGAGGGTAAATAGGGTAAAATGGACAATTTCCTGAGGTGAACCCTAAACGATACCATCACCATTCGATTTTCCGGACGTTTTTACAAAAATAAATTGCAAGTGAGAGTAATATTGCTGGCGAAAATCTTCAGAACCGCATGGTATATGAGTTAAATCAAGTATGAGGGGAATTCGGGTAAAATGGACAATTTACTGTGGTCAATCCTAGACGAAATCACCACCATTCAATTTTCGGACATATTTACATATGAAAAATCTTCCGAACCATATGAGTTTAGCATTAGAATTAAAACTACAGAGTTCATAGAGAAGTTTCGTAAATTAACCATGTTTACGGATGTTTTATATGATCAGTAAGCGATGATCGAGGTTATCCGAATGGTTAGTTTATAAAGAGAGTACTTGAAAAAAATGCAACAATTTCTTTTATGTATCCTAGAGGGTTTGAGCTGTTTAGTGGAATACCTGTAACTAGAAATTAGAAGAAAAATTAGTATCTTCCATTTAATTCCAACTACCTTTGCTTATCTTCGACAGATACGAATATTTCGCCTACAATGTGCAGACTTCTTCAGTGTCTCGTACTAATAACTCGACTTAAAGAAAACCTTCGTCACCTGCCGTATATATACTATTTTCTAAATACAAAACGTTTACCTATCATTATGTTGTTTATACCTATCTTATTGTTATTTTGTTTATATCTATCCTGAGTCAAAAACAAGTGTACTTAATATCTACCTCACTTTTTTTTTCATCTATACCTAACCTCTTTTATGTAAAATTTTAAATTGCATGGGTAAAAATTTATGAAATTTTGGGAAATACTTGTTCAGAGTGTAATGTTTACATGTGCAAAATCTGTCATCAGAATCCGTTAAGTGGTTATCAAGATGGCTTCCAAGCAAGAAATGCTTCAACAAAAAAATATGGGCGAGGCTGGGAATCGACAATTCGATCGTGTCGAATGAGACCTAGCCGATCCAGCGGCGATTACTTCAAGCGCAATCCGATTGATTTGATTCGGGACGTGGCCAAGAAGGCCTTCCGTCTGGTTCGTCCAGCAGCGAGTGAAGCGGGCCGTATATTGCCAAAAAGTACTGGGTGTGGCATGCGATCTGTGAGTGCGGCAAATTAAGCAAGCCGTACATAACAACTGGCACCATCAACGGCCAAATATATAAAGAAGAATGCCTCCAGAAGTACCTGCTGCCCTTCTTTCGGTCCCACAAATAAACGACAAACGAAGGAGACAAATCCGCCAAACTCACCAGAACTTTACCCAACAGAAAAATTCTGGGCGATTATGAAGGGCAATCTCCGGAACACAGGGAAGGTCGATAAGGATTTGAAGAAAGATTGAATGAAAGTGTATAAAAAAGAGGGCGCATATGTTGCACAGGGTAGCGGTAAGTCTAAGGTGTGGGTATTTAACCTAGGAGAGGAGGTTGAATAAATCAACTTTGCAAAAACATAGCTAATAGGCGTTCATAAATTTCCTGAGAGTTTCCAAATTTTTAACTGTTGCTTTTTTTTCGAATACAACCTTTAGGTCACAAGTGCAGATGTATCGCAGAGTTCTTATACCATCACACATCACGTTTACAGTTTTTCCAGGAATCCGAAGTCTGATTTGACCATTAGATCGCCAACTATTTACTGAATTACTCTGCTAAAGACACCATGGCTCAATCTATTCATATGACCCCAACAATTTCCTATCGCAGCCAGGGAAGCAGAGCGATTTGCAGTTTCATGTTCCAAGTTTTCATTCGTAGTCCTTATTTTGCCGATTGTTCCGGTCCATATTAACTTCTGTATTATTTGTAACATTGATTTTTTTAAGGGCGGCTTGTTGGGCTTCCCCAACCTTCTGTCTCCCCGGAGGACCATCGTGCACAGCACTGTGTCGTCCGAGTATCAGGGACAATCTCGAGTCCCATCGAATCTCAGAGAGGGTTGAGGTAAGGTGATAGATTGTCGTGTTTGTTGTTTAATTGTTTGATTAGAAGCAATGAACTATAAATGTCCTAGAGTTCCCGTTTCACCCCTGCATACATTGTCTTGGTTTTTTTTTTTGCATGCACAGATAGGCCTATTTTGTCTGCTACTTACAGACTTTTTCAGTGGTCGAGCACTCGCAACACGTCCCCAACAAGGGAAAAAAAGCAGACAAAATAGGCCTTTCTGTCAAAAGATAAACTCATAGTAGAATTAAAAGGAATTTGCTCGCGTTTACTAGCGAAAATTTGAAAAAGTGTTTCAAGGTTTTTTTTTTTTGCAATAGTGATCAAATGAAGTGTTAAATTTTAAATTCTCCTAGTTTCCCAATCAGAATACGGTAGGTAAAACACGTGCTCGGAAGCTCTACACCCAGATGTTGACGAAACCACATTCCCTCGTTATGGATGATGAGACGTATGTAAAAGCAGACTTACGGGAGCTTCCGGGGCTCCAGTTTTTCACTGTTCATTATAAATTCGATGTCCCTGAGGACGTTAGAAAGCAGAAGATGTCCAATATTGCCAAAAAATATATGATTTGGCGAGCAATTTGCTTGTGTGGAAAGCGGAGAACCCCATTCGTGACAACTGAAACGGGGGATGGGCGGGTGTACCTAAAGGAATACCTCTAAAAGCGTCTACTTCCTCTTCTGAGGTCACACGATGATCCTACGATTTTCTGGCCGGATTTAGCCTCGTGCCATAACTAGAAAGAGGTTTTGAAGTGGTACAAGGCTTAGGAGGTCAATTTCGTGCCGAAGCATCTCAACCCACCGGAAGCACCAGAACTGCGGCCAATTGAAAAGTACTGGGTCATCATGAAGCAGACACTTCGGAAGCATCTAAGGAAGTGAAATCGGAGGAAGATATGAATGAAATAGGAATGTGGAATCGTAGAGAGATTCCTCAAGACAACTCAAAAAACAGTTGGAAGGGAAAAATAGTTCAAGGTGAATTGGCGTTCTGCATCAAATAAAGTGGCGGTCCAAAATCGGAAAATCGAAGGCCAAATAGTTTTCCTGTGTTTTGTAGGCAATGAACTTCAAAAAGAAATAAAGATTGATCATTTCTAGAATAAACTAACCAGAGTGTACCTAATCATGTTTGACCAATTTTTGACCGTTACACCCTTTACATGCTGCAAGAATCAATTATTTTCTGGATCCTTTCTTGTACTTACCATTTACCAACTTATCATTTTTCCTAGTAACAACGTTCTAGTTAAACCAAAATTGTAACAAGAAATTCTTATAGGCTATTTATAGTTCAGGCACAGAGAACAGACATCCAAGCTGGAGTGCCCAATGTGTGTAAATTTGTGTAACTGCCATTTTAAAATTACAACTTGTTTCCGTTAGTTTTGTTGAATCGTATGTTGATGGTGTCACTTGCCCACCTTGAGATTTGATAGGCTGTCAATTTTAGTTTGGTGAAGTTTAGCTTTTAAAAGTTTATACAGTAAATTGGGCAAAAAATGTTCGAGCCTGGATGTCTGTTCTCTGTGGTTAAGGTTTTTTTTCTCGATATTTGACAGATGTTTGAACTTCATTCTGAAAGCCTCGCACACTTAAGCATCCAAAAACACAACCGAGGGAGAATATTCGGATCGGCTCAAAATTGGGCTGTGATATGATCTCTCCGATAACGAAAAAACACAACAACGTTACTCATTTGCGATTTCCACAGTTTAATTTTAAACCATTTATTCATCTCTGTGTTCACCTGTTTAGAATAATTAAAATATTTTATAAACTTATTTTCCACATGCTCACCGATCAGGGCAATTACTTCGACTGCGCTTCGATTAAATTGGTTGATTTTATTCTGTTCTTCCGTGGCACCCCAACTGCCTACTGCAATGCCTTTCTTCTCAACTTTGTTCACTTTCAACTGTCCTGCTCACTGTTACGAAAGTTAATTGGTTATCCTTTGAATTACCAACAGCAATTATCGGCCCTACGATGCGATGCTTACCTGAACATTGCCTCGTTATCTTGCACTTTTGTTTTTCCATTCAACAATTCCCCAATGCAGTGTGCAGTTGTAATCGAATCAATCAATTTGGAAAATTATAATCGATGTAATTGAAGTTTTTTAATTTACTTGCAAGTTTTATCTTTATGTGTTTGTGTGTGTGTTTTACTCTGTTTCCCTTTGCTTAATATTCGTGGGGAACTATTTTTTTTTTGCTGTTGTTGCAGTTGATATGTTACAATTAATTTACATTAAGTTATAACGATAATTTTAATGGTTTCTTCAAGAGTGAGTTTTTGTTTCTTCTTTTGATGTTTCCACCTGATCTAGAGGGCTGGGTGAGTTTAATTTGTCCATATCCATAATAAAATAGCGCTTTGTTCGTGTCTTAGAATTCGTTTAAACTAGATTAGGTTTATATCCTCTCGGTAGAAAGCGGTCGAATAATTTATACAGTTTTTTTTTCTGCTTTGAAATTTTATTATTACGATCTGCTCAATTTGTTTCAGCTTTACGATTATGACCCTTTAAAGACCTTACGTTTGCCTAGCTCTTTTTCTTCGCTAATCTAATAAGTTGATTGGTTGTTTTCGCTTTTCCATAAGCAAATAATTTAACAGTATTACGTAAATGGGGGTTTGTTTTATTTTTTTTCTTCTTAAATTGTTCATAACAGATTAACTATATACGAATAGACACAGTAATTAATTATAAGAACAAAACCCGCCGTTGGGGACCGGTGTAATTTTATTATTTACATTTAGAGACATCACAAATTGTTGATCTGTTACTTTTGTTGCCGTTTAGCAACCCGGCCATCAAATTGCCTAGGTTCGCCAGACGCACACAAGTATGTGTCGAGACATTTGTACCCGTTATTTAGTTTTTTTTTTTGCAACCCTTGCCTAAATGAGAACCCTGATACTATGGATTTATGTTTTTTTCTTCTTCAAAAGGGGCCCGTGACCTGATGGTGACCAAAAAGGGGTGCCCCCAACATGCCTCAGACAATACCCGGTTTGACGTCTAACTGGCTGACGTGTTCCAAACCGGGGCTAGGGGTGTGTGCATGATGGTGAGGGGTGCCCGGTTGTTGCGAGGGATGATTCAGTGCACCCGGATGGCCACCCATCGTCATCCCCGGAGGCATTCCGCTGACGTGGCCACCGTGGTTTGCCCCACCTGGACTACCACCTACACCGCCTCCTCCGGGAGCTCCGCCTCCGCCGCCAGACTGTTGCTGCTGTTGGTGGAGATCGGTTTGGTTGGTCTCCTCGGAGTCGCTGCACGAGTCGGATGAGTTTTTCTTGGTCGTTCCAGTGCCAGCGCTGCCGTTGCCACCGGTCGTTGTTGATCCGTGAGTTTTGACGTGTTTTGCTAAATGATCACTTCGCATAAATCGCTTGTTACAAACGGGGCATAAAAATCGCTTCTCACCTGTATGTGTGCGTAGATGGCGCTGCAGTTCATCGGATCGGGTAAAGCGCTTGCCGCAGAATAACCAATTGCAGACGAAGGGGCGCTCGCCCGTGTGCCATCGAAGGTGAGCCTTCAGGTGACTTGTTTTCCCGTAAACCTTGCCACAGCCGGGAATGTGACAGCTATGAATGTTCTTCTTACGCAGATGAACTCCGGCTGGTCCGAGCCGTTCCGCTTCCTGGCAGTTTGGGCAGTCACAGGTGGCACGGCCGGAATAGCGACGCTGACTGCGAGGAGACGGAGCCTGCGGCGTTGGCGGTGCCGGTGAAGGCGGTGTATGTGGCAAGCCGAAGCTACCGACGCCCTGAGATGGTAGCATACTTTTGTATGTATCCTGCAGCAAGTGCTGCCCGGTGCCAAGCAGGTGTGCCGTATTCGTGAGAGAATGTGTCAGCGTCGAATAGTCGGAACTGACGGCAGCCGAAGCCGCGTAGTTTGCCATTGTAGCGGCATGCATTCCGGCACTTCCCATGTCCAACCAGCCGCCGGCTGCTCCGTGCATATCCCACCAGCCGGAGTTCATGTTATCGGTCTTATGGGCCGTCGCTGCCGAAACGGCATTGAACGGCCAATCGTAAGGATGCCGTGAGTAGACCGACCCAAGAGTCGTTCCCTCGACCTTCCCAAGAATACCGTGCTGCATGTGCGGATTCTCGGCACAAGCCGGCGATGTGGTGGCTCCCGGGAAATACAAGTCACTACCGTAGGACGGCGTTGTGGAAGCCGCGCATGATGATGTTATTGGGCGACTGTAAAACGAAACAAGTGTCAACAAACAAAAGTGCTCTCGCAAGCAGGGCGGGACGTAACATACCTCGTCGTAAAGTTCGCCATTGGACTAGCGGTCGACGAAGCGGATGAGGCAGACGATGACGACAGTGTCCTCTGATTC
Organism: Aedes japonicus; assembly: GCA_034211315.2. Classification (NCBI taxonomy): domain Eukaryota; kingdom Metazoa; phylum Arthropoda; class Insecta; order Diptera; family Culicidae; genus Aedes; species Aedes japonicus. Next base: position 94,728 of record JASCZW010006380.1, on the reverse strand, counting down.
GATTGTATCACGTTGCTGGCCGCGCTGCTAGTTGCCGCTTGTGGACTTCCTAGGGAGTTCGGAGAATGTGGCCCGGACGAGATGGGACTTTTCTTCCACGGATGAAATCCTTTTCCAACGGCAGCGTCAGCTAGTGGTGGTGGTGATTTGTTGGACAGCTTGTTGCACTGTGCTGCCAGCATTGCCAACGGCGTGCCTCTAAGCCCTGGATGATCCTGCAAACAAAAGACAACAAAACAAAAAAAATCCTCATTAGAACCACGTTGTGCATGCGATGAGAACAAAGCCAATTTCCCTATCGTGAATGGAAACGCCAGACACCAGTTCGGAAGTCATTGTCTGAGCGCGGCGGCCGTAAAACAAGACTCTTCCGAGGATTCACCGCAAACTAATTCAATCGTTTTCTCGCGCAACTCAAAACTCATTAATTCCGATTCTAATTTTTTACCCTAATTTTTCAAACTCCTCTTTGCGGCGGAAAGCTCGGCAGAGCCAAACAAACCAAATGAGCTCTGACAGCAGTGCGAGAATCGGAGCGGGAGGAAGTCATTATTTCCAGGGCACCAACGGAGAGTGAGCGTTGAAAGACAACAACAAAACCGCCGAGACAAGACGAGAATTGACCCGGCCGGCTGGTACTGCCGGCGCTTGGCAAAGTTCAGACACGCGGCGTTTATCATTTCGGTGGTTTTGTAGAAGGAATATTAATTCATAATGCGTCTCTCTCACACCCCCACGGTCGACCTTTCCTCCTCCGTTCTCCGTTCTCCGGATCCAAGCAGGCGAGATCGATTTTACGACGTTGCTTCCCCCGGTACTTTTGGTTGGCTTTTATTAGCCAATTTCTAGCTCTACTCCTAACCTCATTTACAGCTTCCAGGTTGCCATTCGAGTCGGTTTCAGAGTCGGAACCGCCGGCTGTTGTGGGGCGAGGAGGAAGACCTTCGTCCGTTCCAGGGAATTGCCGTCAATAAATTACTATTTCAGGCGCAGGTCGACCGGCGGCGGCACACGGGCCTTTATGCGGGGCGAGATTTGTTAAATATTTATACTGGGTCTATTGTGGCCGTGCGTAGTAAAACAATCCTGAAAGGGGTGGGCAAATAACCATAAACAAATCAGCTTGAGTTAACAAGTGTTCACGGGCAACAATGTTGTCCGATGCCGAATGTGATGATGATGATGAGTTTTTCCAGTGAATGTGACACCTCCGGGCATTGTCACAGGGGAGATTATCGTCATCAGTCTTGAACCAATTTTCGGTGGAGGTGGTGAAAGCCAGACAAGGGCGCCGCAATCGATTGGGGCAACATGCGAAGATCGATTTGTTGATTTGATTAAAGTGGTAAAATCGTTTGCTACTTACGAGAGTCGGAGGTGGAAGAGAAGGGCGGCGAAATGGATTGAGCAGCGGCAAGGGCCATACAAAGTGGTTCAGTAAGTTGACTGGATTGGAGCCCAGGGGTTGCGAAGGGAATGTTTTGATAATGGAAAAGCTTTTATATTGTAGTATAATTATGGGGAGGTGAAAGAGCGAGAATCAATTTGCATAGGCGTGATGGGAGCGGGGGAGGGGGGGGGGTCGGTCTTCGGCAAGTTGGTTCTTTGAGGTGTGGGTAAACGGTCGGAGATTTGTGTTTGAGGTTCGGCCTGAGCAATAGGTAGCGGAGTGATGTTATGATGGGTGATTTTTTGCTAAGTCATCGATACCGTAGCCAGGGTCAGTCGAATAATATGGACACTATTTCAGTCCTTAAAATGGACTGAGTTTAAATTTTGTCACTTGCCTTTTTTAAAAAACAACATACGTCTCAATACTTGTTGCCATAGCAACATGATGACAGTAATAGCGAATGCGTTTAGTGTTTAGTGCCTACCAAGTTTCGCATCAAGCCTAGTATGCAGCTGCCAAGTAAAGACCGGAAGTAATTTTTGCCATTTCTACCGAAGTAATACTGCTCCTGTATGGATGAAATGTCAGTTTTCCTTGCGGAATAATCGAACGGAATATTATTCCGCAAGGAAAAGTGACAGTCCCATTTAAATTACATGGACAGGCGTTACTAACGTTACGAAGTTTGCCCTCCTTTTCAGCTGCATACAAGGTAAGTAATTCAGACAGTAAAAGCATTTCTTGACCATTACTTGTCCTATCCCAATGCACATTACTTTCGAGCTGCATACTAACCTTTAGCGCTAACCTAACTGCTGTCAAAACATTTCTTTATTCGCCTACTTTCAACCCAAGTTGACATTGAGTTGATTTGTTTTGACGATGGGTTCACGACTCACCGCTTAGAATAGTGAACAGCTAACCGTAGTACAAAATTTTACACCATTCCAGAACATGTGGCACTTTTGACATTTGTTCTTTTCGAAGATATAACCTGGAAGCCCTGGAAAATTGACGCTGTAAGTTGTTGTGGTTGTTGTTCTTATTTGTTTGTTTCGTCACTGAACAGACATAAGTTTTACAAAAAAAAATGATTGTAAGTGAACTTTTGCCCTCCCTATTTGTTGAGGTAAAATCTTCAGTGGAACAATGAGGATCAAATTAGTGAGTCGTGACATGGTATAACTTAGCAGTCTCAATTGAAAGCACATTTTTGGAGCACATTTCCGAATACGGCAACCATATCCGAAATACTTTGGGAAAGAAAAAAATCTGCAGCCCCACACGGTCCTTTACCCATAAATGGGTACGATTTATTACTATTGTTATTCCTCCTGTGGAATTTTTACGCATTTTACTGTAAAATTGGTAAATTTCGGCAATCGATTTCCACAGGAGGAATAACAATAATAATAAATCGTACCCATTAATGGGTAAAGGAAGTTCACCGTGCAGGCTCACCTAACCATCGAAAGACTGAACGGTACATGCGGATAATGGCTAAAGAGTTGATACGTTGCGGATGCGTTTGCGTGAATTTGACAGTTTTCCCATAGGTTTTCTGTCAAAATTATGTCAACGCATCCGCAACGTATCAATTGTGGGTGACTCATAAGAGCTTTCGTGAAAAAGCTGCAGCTGGTTGAACTTCGTTAAAAGAGCAATTCCTGGCAAAACTGGCCATAAAATGTTGAAATTTGACACGAGCCGCTTGGATTTGAACGACATTTCGCAAACATATTCAGTATAACAGAATATGTATTTTAACATAAGGATACACGGTAAATCTTGAAAACTCATTTCATGACAATATTTTGCACATTTCGATTATAGTTGATAGCACATCAAGATTATAGTTGATACGTCAAAAAGTGTTTATTTTTTATACACTAATGAAGAATACTTTTTACGACTTTTCGAGTATAAGATAAGAAAACGCCATTTTCAAAAAAGCTTTTTTTTTGTTAGCACCATGTATAAGTTCGGGAGTTGCTTTAGGCTTTTGCAGTAATGAAAATGGAGGAACTATTCAATATGTTGGATAAAGACGCATTGGCGAAACTGACCGGTAAGTTGAATATTTGATTTTGTAAGTAATTCCAAATGCTTAACACTGTATCAAACAAAACAGGTCTTCCATGCCCTATGACCGGATATAGTTATTAGGGACGAATAATTAAGCTTAAGAAAGAGCTTGGAGCCGATGTGCTGGTACTGAACATATTTATTTTCTTCTTGAATATCCAGCCACTGCTGTACGGTTAAAATAAATAGTTCCATAACGTCTATAAATCATTTCTTACACACTTACAAAAAGCGTGATTAAATTTTTGCGCAAAACCACTAAATGAGCAATTGTATTTTATTTTTCAATTAATAAACATAACTTTTTAATTTATTGAAGCCTTTTTCACTTTAGAATATGAATTTCGGAATTTAGCCGTTTCCAGCTATACTCAAGCAATATTGATTTTTTGAAATGCGTAAAAATTACACATCTTTTATGTTCTCATAAGAAGTAAAGAGTATGCATATTAATTTCTCAAAAGGAGTAAAAAGTCTGCACATTTTGACGTACATTCAGTTCACGCAAAAGGGAGTAAAGTAATATCCTCCTTTTTGGCGTAGTCCCAATTTCCCTCGAAAAAGCATGTTTTATAGTCATAATAGCATAAATTGAGATTACCGTGTATTTTGTTTGGAATCAAGAGTAACTTTTGAGAAGTGCTTATGTGTTTTTGATACAACAGTTTTAGGAAAACAGTTACAGTTACAGTAAAAATAGTTTGTTTTAGAGAAAAAAGTTTGAGAAGAAATGGTAGGAAATCAAAATGTCCATGAAAAAAATATACACTGAAAAATAAAAAATAAAAAATACATAATTAAAACCCAAGGGGTGATTCGCTAAGAACAGTGTGTCAGGCATGCCGTAGTAGAAAATCTGACACCATAACGGAACATGTGTGGCACTTTGCGGCACACTTAAGACATTTGTACTTGTCAAAGATATAATCTGGCAACCCTGGATAATTTAAGTCATGAATTTTTGTGTTGTTGTTTTAATTTGTTTGTTTTGTCAGGAAACAGAAATTAGTATTAGAAGCAAATTCATCATATGTGAACATTTGAGCTTCCAGTTTGTTGAGGCAAAAGATTGAGTGGAACAATGGATAAGGTAAGTGATCAAATTTATAGGTCGTGCCATGATACCATTACTAAGCTTCAATGTGCCTTTACATTTTTTGAGCAAATGTGAGACGGAATATAGAGCCATCACATCTACTTATATCTGGAATATTGTGAGAAAGTAAAACCTCTGCAGCCAGTCACTGGGTCAGCTTATCATCGAGAGGATCCGAGTAATTGTAGATGACGAACATGACTGAGAACCTTCGTGAAGAAGTTGCAGCTGGGGTCTAGAGGGGGGGGGGGGGTCTAGAGGGTCTACGTGGTCCCTTATGAGAGTTATCACTTTTATTTTCGGAAAAATATTCCGCTCGATTATTCCGTAAGTGAAGGTGACATTTCGTTGCATGCAGATTAATTGTCAAAATTCCGCTTGGTAAGATTGAACAAAATTCCGTAACCTCTTTACTTTTTAGGTCGACACTGGGCTTCTGCCTGATTTTTTTCTCATCTATCGCTATGCTATTCTTTTTTGGAAGATTCATTTTAATCCAAGCCCAACACATTTCGACTAGAGCTTCGGGACAATATTTACATTATTAGCAATTTACCAATTCTAAGCAAGATTTCCATAGTGGCAAGTTGACAGGTCAGGCCATAATAGCACAGAATCGTTATGTTTCCGAATAAATGGCAGTTTTCATTTATTAAGACATTGTTCCAAGGGGTGAGTCGCTCAGCACACTTTTCTTCTGTGTTATTGTTTTTAGTGTGCCTACAAGCGTTTGGTGTTCCTGTAAGGTGCCGAAGGTGCCGATGTGTTGACACTTCAAATTTTAATTTTTGCTGTTCCTGGCAACCAGGCATTTGTTTTGGTTTCTACAAGCAATCAACAATACAGAAAACAAGCAGCGTGGCACTAAAGCGGGTCACTTCTAGGATTTTGAGGACATAAATTATCTCACCTTCACGATTTACGTGGATTAGTTTTCTCTAAGACTTTCAGTGCGAATTAAACAAACTCGGTGATTGTCACCATGTGAGGAAATAGGTCGACGGAAACTAAATAAATAAATTAAACAAACAAAACTCTCGCTAGATTGACGTGAATAAATAAACAAAGCGAAAAAAATGTCACCATCAACAACGGATATTGGCAAGGATTGCTGTTTTTTTTTTCTTCTGAAGGGCCAATTGTCAAAAGTGTTCCTCAGTGTGCCACAAATGCGGTATGGATTGAAAGTTGAAGTAAGACACTGTGGCTGGCATACTGTTCTAAGCGACTTACCCTTGTATTGTTCATGTAAATTTCTCCATTTATGACAACAGTCGTGATTAAAATGTCGCTTCTGAGACTATATCCAAATAGTGCCTGCCATCCGAGAAATTTCTTTGGAAACTTAATTATTTTTTTGCTTAAAATGATCAGCAACATTTCTTCTTTGAACCGATGTAAACCTGCATGTCGGAAAGAAAACAGGCAAGATCCCAGCCGATACTAATTGGACATATGACATTTGCAACTACTGTCAATCTGACCGCTGCCGTTGCTGTTCCGTTTCCGTTCACATTGTGTTTAGGCCGGAAGTGCTGCTGAATAGGTAGCACTTGAGTAACCATCGATTTTGCAATATTCAATGACTTTGCAACATTACCGTGCGACAACGGATATGCCGCACCACCTATTGGTGCAAAATTAGTTCACGGACACGTTCTTGATTCGACGCCCTTATATAGAATATTGATTTGTTCATACTACAGCGTCTTAATTAATAAAGTGTTGTTCGCATTAGCTAATGCGTGCACGGAGAAGACTGTATTAAACAGTTTCCGCTGTGTATATTTTTTAATCGAAGGCAATACGTTAAAATTTCGGGGGGAACTTGATTCTACAATAATCTAGATGTAAAACCTATAGATATTGAATTGAAAATACACACATGTCATATATATATATATATATATATATATATATATATATATATATATATATATATATATATATATGCATATATATATATTTTTTTTTTAAAAAAGCGTAAATAGTTGTTGAAATAAACTTAGTTCTACCAACAATCAATATGCAACTAGCGATTTGAAATTGGTTCACTGTTGTAGAACCCCTTGGTCCGAATTACACCTTGTTATACATATTTGCGCCTTTGTTTTGATTTGCTGTGTTATTTTGACAGAATATTTGAGAGTGTGTTCGTGTGAGGTCATTATAAGGGGCGCATTATTAAGCTTGGGGCCGAGCTTGGGACCGATGTTCTAGTACTGACTGAGCCAAGAAAAAAATCGTTTTTGTATGGGACCTACTGGTCTAAGAGTTATTCCAACAATCAATATGCAACTAGCGATTTGAAATTGGTTCACTGTTGTAGAACCCCTTGGTCCGAATTACACCTTGAAGCCAGCACCTTGTTATACATATTTGCGCCTTTGTTTTGATTTGCTGTGTTATTTTGACAGAGTATTTGAGAGTGTGTTCATGTGAGTTCATTATAAGGGGTGCATTATTGAGCTTGGGACCGAGCTTGGGACGATGTTCTAGTACTGACTGAGCCAAGAAAAAAATCGTTTTTGTAAGGGACCTACTGGTCTTAGAGTTAGTCTATGGTTATTCTATGGTTCTACTACTGTTTATATTTTTAGAACTTTCCATCAAAAATCCATTTATCGGTTGCGTGATGCTTGTATCACATTGAAAAATTGTAAATTTTGATGAATCAGTAGCTAAAGTAAGTTAAGAGCCTAATAATCGTTGTTCATTATAACATTCAAAATGGGTCACCGTAAATAATTCCATTAAAATATTCAACTGTAACTGTAAAGTCTATCAACATCTGAAGAAATTCAAATTAAACAAATATGCTCCAACAACTCTTAAAAAATACCTGTAACCTGACTGCTTAGTAATTTCTCCAAAACAATTTGGACAACCTAGAATATCTTAAATTATGTCCAAATTTCTGTCGACCTGAGCATGAGGATCGATGAAAGTTACACAAGAAGAAGAAGAATAGAAGATATAAAGAAAACGGGAGCCAAGCACTAACCGATCTTCAGGCTAGGGAAGAGTTATGAAAACCATCAACTATTTACAGGGTGAGTTGTGATTCCTGTCAGTGTTTTTAAAACATGTGTAACTTTGGATGGGTGAATCACAGACATATTTGGCTGTACTCGAATTCCACTCACTCTGTATACTATCGGAGCCATAAAGTATAAATCGTATCGGGAAGTTCCTGGGAAGGAGCCAGTTCCGAGATTGAAATCCGTTCAAGCGAGGAAGCAAAGAAAAAAATACTGCTGCTTTCAAGTACTGCTTGGTTTGGTCATGACAATCTCCGCCAGTGAATTTATAAGATTTGTCCCTATCCTCTGAAGATTAACCAGTTTCTCCGTTGGAAAAGTGGCAGTGCAGCCACCCTTATCACAATCTATCTTTGCAGTAATTCTCAAAACACAAGCAATCATCAAAGTATTGCTCAAAACACTCAAACTTTCAGCACTCTAAGCAAAACAAACAACCTTAAAAGCAAAAAATTCAACAAACGAGTAGCAATACCAAGCGAACACACACACTACCATTCAATCAGACTCGTAACCGTGAAATCGTTTTTTTATTAAAGCTCAATTCATAGTAAATCTGGACGCACGGTTTATTACACCACTGCGTTCCTGGTAGTTGGAACAAAAAACGTTTGACAAGCATTTGTTGATGTTTCATTGACAAAGAAATTGGTGAAAAGTTTTTCTCGATTGATCGACGCATCTCATGGAACTTGAGAAAAGAAAATTAATTGTGCACAAACATCTACAGAATCCTTCTTTGTCTGCCTCAAAAATAGCAAAAGTGTTAAAATTCCCAATTTTGACGGTGTGTCTTGTAATCAAACGTTACGAGGATACTCTGAGTGTGGATAGAGCACAGCGCATCTGTCATTATGTGGCCAAGAAATACGATTCCAACTTTTCCACCGTGCGTGACATCCTTTCAAGAGAAGGATATAAGTCTGTTTGTACCAGTAAACATCCGAATCGCTCCCTGAAACAAAATTTAGTGGCCAAAAAGCGAGCACTATTACTGTACGAACGAGTTTTGACGAAATTTGATGGCTGTATTATAATGGATAATGTAAAAACGGATTATAAACAAATTTCCGGACGAAAATTTTACCTGACAACTGGTCGAGGGGATGTTCCTTCCAGGTATAAGTTTGTTTTTGCTGATAAGTTTGCTTGGAAACTAATGATTTGGTAAGGAATCTACAGTTGCGGTCTTAAAACCAAGGTTTTCATCACATCTCACACAATGACGTCGGAAGTTTACATCAAAGAGTGTCTGAAAAAGCGGATTACATCCTTCATTCGGCAACACAAGACCAAAACATAACGGCCGGATCTGGCTAGCTGCCACTACTCTAAGAAGGTACTAGAATGATGTGCTGCAAACAATGTTAATTTCGTCGCCAAAGAGATTCATCCTCCGAATTGCCCTGAGTTCAGACCGATCAAAAAATTTTGGGCAATGGTCAAGCGGTAAAGAAGTGACAAATGCATAACAAATGCGTTTAAAGTGGAATAAGTTCGCCGGTACAGTGTCACCAGCGACTGTTCAGGTCATGATGGCATCGATTACAAATAAAGTGCGACAATTCGTTCGAAACGATGAAATGTAATAGCTTGTTTTATATCGTTATTTGAAAGCTGAATAAATCCCTTTTGTTTGACGTTATGACCCATCGTGTATGTTGTTGATTTCTTGCGTTATGATCACTTAAATGCGTCCAAATTTACTTTGAATCGGGCTTCATCTTGTTAGGTTGGCACTGACCTAGTATCAAAAACGAATTCGCTATTCAATCCAATTAAAGCTGAAGTGAGGTTAAAAATCGTAGTATCTAAAACTGAAACTGAGAACAACTTTCTGTCTAGTTTTTAAACTGTATGGAAGTGGTTAGTGTTGTCATTATCGAAGATTTTCTGCTGTTTTTATCACAAATTACTTTGCTTAGACAGCTTAGACAGACGCGAGCGACATATACGTTGGTTCAACCCAAGGGTAAGTCGCTTAGAACATTGTGCCAGCAACGATGTTTTACACACTAGACGAATAAGTTTCGTAAATGCGGCACTTCGATTTTCAATCCATACCGCATGTGTGGCACACTGAGGAACACTTTTGACAGTTGAGCTTACAGAAATAAAAAACTAGCAACCTTGCCAATATACATTGCCGGATTGGCAGGCTCAGCAGAAAAAAAAAACAATTTGGACTATCAACACATCTGCACCTTCGGCACATTCCAAGAACGTGTAGACAAAAATAGCACAGGAGTAAAGTGTGCTGAGCGATCCACCCCTTGGTTCAACCTCACTTTGCGTTCCCTGGATTCTTACGTTATTTGCAATTTCTGTTGGTTTCAATCAAAGTAATCATAAATCAGTCAGGGTGTCGTCAAATCACAAGGAAATATCAGGAAATATAATCAGAATCATACTTGGTGTAAATATACGTACAAAAATATTCTTCGAACAGCTTAGGAGTAATTACAACAATTTCCAATCCATACAAACGCCCAACCCACAGCTGCGTTCGTTGAAAAAAAAAAATCAAATCATTATTCAAATTCATCTTCAAAGGAGCTGACTCTAATTTCACAGCCCGGGGCTGCAAGCCATCGTCTTTCAAACAATGTAACCAAACTAATCAATTATCATCGGGCACGCAGTTTTCACGTTCCCGGAGCAGACCACAAGACCACCTGAATAACGTGAGCTCCCGTCCCGAGCAATTCTGGATGCATCGATTGGGAAACTGCTTAAAATTCATCTCTAATTGTTCCCATCAATGGCCAAGAAGTGGAAATCCCATCATGCGACAGCACTGCTGCCACTTACAAGACGAGAGAGTTGCGTGTTTTAATTTTAACAGCAGCTAATTGACGTCATTTTTTCTCGGACTTTGAAGCATTTTTTCCATCTCTTGTCGCGGCTCTGCAAGTCAAGTGCAGCAGCAACTTTGTAGTGCCATGCCGTGTTATTGTTTACGTCCTCGCCTTTGGGAAGATTCCTCCGGTAACACTCGCAACAGGTCGTCGACCGCTCACTCGGGATCTGCGTCTAGGTTGGAGCTGTTGTCCGAGAATTGTTCTGCGAATTCTAGTAGCAAGTGTGTACATCCAACATATTCCAATGCAATCGATGACAGACAGTCGTTTAGCGATGACCTGTTATTATTTCAGCGCGGAGGGGCTGTACATTGTGTGGCTGGTGAAATGACGGACCGCTGGTTTTAATTATAGATTTTTCCTTGTAATTAAGAGTGTAGTCATCACACGAACAGACCCGCTGATATGAGTTATCTATGTGAGGCATCTGACACCCCGGCGCGATTGTTCGATTACTCTTGGACATGTCCGCCGCAGTCAGTGGCGTGCGTGGCCTGGTTGAGAAGTTGATATGCGAGCCAACCGAAATTCAACTCCAATTAGGTAGCCGGGTGCTCAAAGGGTTCGGAATGTAGCACCCGCACTCTACGTAAATTGTCCGAAATCGACGACCTTAATTGAGGGTTGAATTAATTAAAGCAAGTCCATCCTTGGAGCCGTCGGGCTCAGTTGAACCCCTGAAGGGGGAGTCAAATTGCACCTTCAACCAGTGCGAGAGCAAAGGGGGATTCAAAGTACGTGTGCGCAAAACGGAAAGCCGATAATTAGCGCCATTATTGGCAGAGCTCTGTCCGCATTCTTCGTGGTATCTCCAGGGTTCGAGGCGGGAGGGAGTCGGTTGCAATTATTATTTATTTGATCTTTTAATTTGCCTCGGTGTGCTCCTGATCCTCCTACATCCACCCTAATGGTACCCACTGCCGGCACGCATAACACCCTAAACCGGACGACGGGTCTTCTCTTCGGGTGAGTGCTATAAAATGTGTTAATGATTTTGACTTTCCAACAACGAGTGGCTCTGAGAAAGTGTCGGAACGCAGCGGGCCTGTAATTATGAAAGTGCACTTTCGACCTTTTTCGGATCGCTCTATTATGGGATCGTTAAATTGCTAACGAGGTCCGAATGGCTCGAATTTACGGTGACGATTTCCCCCGCCTTTCTTGGAGACACCACGAACTCTCGACGAAAAGCTACGCAGCGCCATTAAAAGCTCGTAAATTTGTCACCTCGAGAAGGTAACCGTGGAGCAGCCATCACAAGTTGGACGGCCTGAAATTGAGGCCGAATAAAACAAAACTAATTTGTCATAATGCCATTAGTGTGATCGGCGGCCATTCGGGGGCGGGGTTGGTCGTTGTTCATCCGGTTTACACCCTCCCCCTTCCATACGCATCGCACCTCGTTCCATTGACGAGCAGCTAGTCCGGAGGTGACAGTCTAGAACCACGTGAAAAAGCTAAATTGAGCTACATTATGCAGATGCTTATCGGTGAGCGGTGTTGTTCGTCCGAGGGCTCGGGTGATGGGCTGATCAAGACGCCCGTCGATTATATTGTCGTGGCGGTGTGATGACGATGGTGATATGAAAGATGAGCACTGTTCAAAGAATTATGAAACAACTTTTGATGAATATAATGTTATTTATATTCCGATAGTTATGTGCCGATAGGGTGGCTCCAAACATCGAATCAGATCGAAATCTCATTCTGATAGTACTCCCAAAACTTGTGCTCAATAGGTTGCAAACTCAAACTGGCTACTGGCCCTTTGAAATTAATGTGGAATTTACAATCAAACAACCTTATTTTTTGGTCTCACTCTCCTAGCACTTTGACATAATAACATACGAAAATACAGGCTATCTGCGATTACATCGTCAAATCTACTCAACAGCAACTGCCGAAGACCAATGATTTTTCAAGAGTTATAGGTTATTCAAGAACTCCTTGGAGTTGAAGTCCATGAAGCCAACCTCCGCCACAATTGGAATTGCGGTATTTACATATTAACGTTTATACAGGGTCCGGCAAACAGACTGCTACAAAACATTTAGAGCTATTACAATGTTTTGCATAAAATTACATCGGAACTCCCCTTGTTGATTTGTTTACTCTGAGTCTCAGCTGTACACGCTATTTATAAACAACCCAAAATTGAGTATGATTGACTCAAATTCGTCGGAAGTATGGCTTTTCAAAAGTGAGTAGAGATTTTATCAACAGTTGCCAATCGACGCTGAAAGTCCTTCCGATTCCACAGCAGCAAGCCTAAACACTGTTTCGAAGTGCAATCGAGTTCGTGTTTTTGGTCAGAGCATGCGCGGCACCCAGCGGCAAGATAACTATTTCATATGTGGGCTGTAAAATGGTGAGTCGACAAATGTAATGGAGCGTGCGTCCCCGCAACATAGCTTTGGTCCTCACAAGTTCCTACCTCATGCTTCCACGGGTCAAGAGATGACAAAGACCGCCAGCTAAGGGTTGCGTACTTAGCTGGTAGTGCAGCCTGGGCACTGTTGTCCTTCTGACTTCAGCTAGATTGAGGAGGTGCGTGCCGAGCGTCTGTCCACCAAGGAGGTGCGGCTCAAACAGCGGCTGAGTAAGAAACGCTGTATCTCGTCAGCTATACCTTAGAAGGCAGTCCCACCAACACAATGTAGGCAGCGTGAGCCCGGAAAGCTAGTATGCTGAAATCTTACCCTACCACGAAAAATGTAAGTATTCTTTATACGGTATACAATTTTGAATCATCCATGGAATTTCCGAGTATTGTATGTAAATTTTATTTTTTCCTTCATGGCAATGATAATGCCATGAATGCCAGTGATATTGCTGCAGGACCACAATCGAAAAACATGCAGACAGTACACATTTTATTCTCATTTTATATTATAACATCCCTTCATAATATTTTTATGCTATTTTCAGCTTCGTATTTATCCGTAAGCTTTTGTCCACCATTGAGCGAGATAAGGCGCTATAACCTTGGCAATTATTGCCATGCTTTTGGTTTAAATGCCAAAAGTTCACCCACAGGCAAAAGGAGAATAAAATAACCTTTCTAGCATCTATGCTCCCAACGATAAAGTACAAATTATCACACTGTTTAACTCTACATGGAAGCGTTTGGTACGGGAGGTCCACGCTTTCTTCCTTCCCTTGATTCAGAGTAGTAGAGCGATTTTAGTTCTTTCTGGAATCGCTCTATTTCTTTCTTGGAATTCTCTCTGCGGCACATACTACGCAGTTGGCCTGGCCGATGACAAGAAAAATGATGTATTCACGAAACCATCATTTTCCAGGATGCCTTCAAGAATTGGCTGCGTTAGTGTGAGATTAGATTAGATTAGATTAGATTAGAGCATGCGCGGCACCCAGCGGCAAGATAACTATTTCATATGCAGAATCTCACCCAAAATATGGCGTGTGCGCTCAGTACAAATCTTTGTGGCATCTGCTAGCTCACGCACCTTCACTTTCCGGTCAGCCAACACCATTTCATGAACTTTATTGACGTTGTCCTCTGTAACCGCATCGGAGGGCCTGCCGCTGCGGACTTGATCGGTAGTGGAGTTGCAGCCACCACGGATCTCTCAAAACCAATATTTAACGGTGTTATCGAACGGAGCAACTTTTCTTTTGTTTCCTTCGCCGTTTAGCCCCGCAAAAAATAATGTTTTAGAAGAGAACAAAAATTCCATATTAATATCTATATTCAACATGATGCCAAACACGTCAACAACAATCAGCTGTCAAAACAAAACTAACAAGACTAGAAAGCACTATAGCCTGTATTGCAGTAGCATCGCATTTTGGCGGTCAAGGAGGTTACATTTCACCCCACCTAGTACTTTGCTGCATTTCAATGGTCATAACTTCTTTTGTTGAAGTCGGATCGACACATTTTCTTGTGTCAAGTTGTCTATTTATGTCTAAGGAATGTCAAAAAAAAAAAAAATGCTAATAGGGTATTTGCATTTAAGCTGAGGCAGTTATTTGAGTGGTTCTCAAAAGATATTTTTTGCCAATTTGTAAAGAAAAAAGCAAATCGCTTGAGGTCAAAATACGATTTTCGATGGTTTTGGGATCCAAGCTAACGAAAACTAACATGTAGCTTTGGGTCTGAAAAGCTCTTTCGACCAGTGTAATCAACACGGCATTGGAAGGACAGGTAGCGTCCGAAGGAAATGCGAATCTACAACGTTTGAAATAACTGGTACTTTTTGCCTTCAATGGGCCATATTAATATGGACCATATAAAAATCACCTATACCTCATACGCCAGGTCTGTGGAGTTGAAATTAACTCAGAAGGAACAAACAGAAGACTATCGTTCCGACTTTTGATCGAAGTAAGTATTGCGAAGTGTAGAATTCACAGTCATTAGTATGGCTATGGATGCTGTCGCAGAAGGTAGTTTGACGTACTAGGTAATGTATACGGACTCTATATTCGCTTGCGAAATCTTGGCTACAGCGAGAAAATAGGACGACCGCGAGGAAATATTAGAGAAAATTATAGCGGCTGCTGCAAAGTGGGAAGTTTCATTTCAACGGATACCAAGTTACTTTTGAACTATCAGAAATGATTGTCCGGACCAATTGTTTTCGGTGTTACTATTGAACAAGTATTTAACAGAAAACCGAATACCTTATAAGGATGCATATTGGATTCTAATCAACCAAAACGCATCAAAAATAGATCATATATATTTATATTATAAGGAGTATGCTAGGAACAACGGACAGGAATTCTTCCAAATCCAACAAGAGCACAGGTCAGAACCATGGTTTGTTGGTATTCAGCTAAACTAGTCAAACAAGTTCGTCTACTCAACCGTTGACAAAATTAAGCTAACAGACAGCGAACTGCGAAACATGTGAAGAATTAAAGATAGTAGTCACAAATATTCGTTTGAACGTTTTATCAAGCTAACCGATTAGTTTAAAATTCGAACTTGTACAAGGAAATCAGTGCCTGCAAACATTTGATTAGGGAGAATCTGCTTTTGTAAACAAACACTTTTATTGGAAGATGAATACAATTCCTTCAAATTGATTATTTCAGCGGATAGAGATAAAGCTCCTCTTCCTTAAAGAGTGCCTAATTTGTATTTGTAACTTTTTGTTCAAGAGAAAATGACAACGAAAGTCATTGTTTTGACAGATTTTGTGAAAGAAGCAGCTGTGGTCAACTGATCGTCGACAAAAACAGTAGGGCATATAGTCTTAGTCCGGGTTACCACATGCTCACATTTCTGGATCAACAAAAGAAAAGGGCCTATCACCATTTGTAAACAAACACTTCTGAGCCCTTTTTTTCGCAAGCCGTTGGCTATACACGTAAACCTACAAAATCGTCGTGTAGGCCTTCATGATGATGGTTCTGGTTTGCGCGAGTGTCCTACGGTTTGCGAGAAAATAGGCTCAGAAGTTGTGTTGATAGTTGTTGATAGGCCTTTTTCTATTGTTAGACCAGATTTATTAAGATTGACACAGGTTTTTTTTCATTTTTTTCACACATTTCGCCAAAGATTTTTTATTCGGGTCTAACTGACAAACGTTAACAATGACTTCATCCGTAAATTTCTCGTGGCACAAAAGCTACCCATGTAAGCCTCCAACTCTATCGGATAGGTTAACTCTTCCGCTTCGAAATGACCGTGGTAGATTGATTAGGCGATTTTTAATGACGAGAAATTCGCGAAAAAACCATTGTTTACGTTTGTCAGTTAGTCTCTAATGAAAAATCTTTGTACATAACGATATGTAAAGGTTACAAATTTTACAGATAAACCAAAATTTTCAAGATTTTTGGCGATTGCTTGTCCACTCAAAACCACATATATAAAATATGAGTACAGTTTTGGAGCCAACTTTTTTACCAATTCTACTTTCAGTGTGCTGCTTTAGGCTCATGAAGCAAAATAAAACAATTGACACTGTCATTACAGTGACAGATGACAGTTTGGAAGGCAATTTGTGTGTGCCCCCAAATGATTTCTCCATACATTTTTTTGAGATAATTTTTGAAGAAAATTTCATAGGATTTTTCAGGATTATCAGACAATTCTTGAGATATTCCTTCTGACGTTTCTATAGGTATTTTTCAGGAGTTTTTTAGCATTCCTCCAGGGATTTTATCAGAAGTTTCTTTTAGCATTGCATCGGCAGTTTTTCAAAACTTTTTTATGATGAAATTTTGGAGGAATCCTAGTCTTGTGAAGTTTTTGTGATTTGAATCCCTGGAGGACACCTGAAAGAACTACACAAAAACTAAGCGGTTATGCTTGAAGTTATTCTTGGCCAAAATCCTGATTTGATGTAGCAATCTAAGACGAGGTTTTTGCTAGAAGTCCATAATCTCATATATTTAATTCTTAACTATAAAAATTCCGCAATGGGTATTTGTAGACTTATTTGTCAAATTTTGTCGAGGATATTTGCAACTATTCTCACAGTTAGTTCTCCAAAAGTAACTTCGAAAAGTTCTTCAAATATTCCGCTGGTTAAGTGTTTGTTTCAAAGTTCCGCAAGAGAATTACTCCACAAATTTCCTCAGAATTTAATGCAGATATCTGCAAAAATACTGTTCTCCCAATTTAGAAGTATTTTAATGCAATCGTGCAGTGGAATTTGGTGAAGTTAGAATAATGTTCTCGATAGTTTTTTTTTGTTATTCGGAGCATCTTCAATAACATCTTGCAGTTCGAGAACCTACACATATTTTGCGCAATTGGTAAACAGCTCCTGATCGATGACACCGATTAGAAAAAAGGTTTGTGGGCTGTGGATCAGATGCAGCTTTGATTTTGACTGATCCGACAAGAAGCTGCTGAAACCTGCCGGTCCTAATTTGATAATTGTCAACAGCACTTGCCCCTCTTTGGCTCTTTGTGCAAGCCACGCATGCGAGAGGCTGCCATTGGACCTATAACGGTTGAGGTGAGATATCTACAGTTACTTGTCCTGCTGCCCCAAACTATCCAAGGAATTCCATGTGATTCAAACTATCTTGGAATTGTAGCCTTGGAAAGTTCTGCATCCATATGCCATTGAATGGCTATAGTTGAAGTCAGTTGTATAATGGAATTTGGAACGGTTTCGGAGCTCGTGTTGTTGTTCTCCACTTAGTAAGCTACGTATTTCCCCGTATCAAGAAAGCGAATAGTATCTTCCAGTCAGGGGGTCCAGGATTTCTGAACATGTGCAATCAGCTGTCTTGCTGATGGTTATCATTGCAAATTTTTGCGAGGATA
The DNA here is from genome assembly GCA_034211315.2 of Aedes japonicus. Lineage (NCBI taxonomy): Eukaryota > Metazoa > Arthropoda > Insecta > Diptera > Culicidae > Aedes > Aedes japonicus. The sequence goes on along the minus strand of JASCZW010006380.1, from coordinate 76,994 downwards.
ATTACCTAAAACACCTGACGGGTTGGGGAGTTTCGGATTTCAAAAAACATCTTCGTTAGAAATCGGAAAGATATATCGGGGTGGCTGCAAAAGAAACGCTTGGATCCGAAACTCTCGATGTTACTGTCGTAATCGGACCGAAGTTTCCAGCTTCAGTCACAGTAACTCGAAACTGACACGATACTGCATGCTGCCACAACTGCTGCTACTGTTGGTTCGTCCGCTACCGCCTATGACTCGTCCGTTGTGTCCAAAATCCGTCACAAGAAAGTCTCAACGAGTGCAAGCAGGTTTTATTTATACCATACGTGAATTCTTGTTTACACTGCATTGCTAGAGCAACCAATGGGAGAGAGCTTCTTCTGCATTAGTGTTCTATCACGCTCATCTATTTTAACTCAAATTATGTGTAGTATAAGCATTAATTGCGCATCTTTCGAAACGCAATGTTATGGAACATTTTAATTATTATAGCTCCATACCAACTCTACAGTGTGTTTCACAATAGGTGTCTCAATTTTTCAGTATTGGTTTATAGGTGACGAACTAGCCCAGGAGGTTAAAAGTCACCATAATAAAGAAAGAAAAAACAGGTCTTGGTTTATTTCTGCTGGGTAATTTTAACAGTGGAATTGATTGTATCCGTTTTGAGTGTAGTTTTTGACAGCTTTTCGCTGGAGATGATAAGCAATTCCGTTTGTTTATATTTATCAGCTACCATGGTAGCCATACGGGAGCAAGTTTTAAGATTACATTTGCAAAAGCTTAGACCGTGTCAGATATTCAACAGCCTTAAGCAGTTCGGAGTGAGTAAGCGTTTTGTTTTTCGTATCTTGAAACGGTTCAAGGTAGCTGAAAATGTGCATATTCAACAAAGAGGAGATACCGGTCGAACTGCCAGAACGAAGAAGAAGATCAAATGTGTGGGAGAGCGAATAAGACGAAATCCGGCCGTATCTGGCCGTAAATTTAGCAAACAATTTCAAATGTCCCCTGCTTCAGTGAACAGGCTCCTTATACATGATCTGGAATGCAAGCCGTACAAGAAACAAAGGGTTCACAGGTTGACGGAGCGTCAAAAGCAAGTCAGGGTCCAAAGAAGCAGAAATCTTCTTTTCGGTGACTTCAAAATTTTGTTTTCGGATGAAAAGCTTTTCCTCCTTCAGGACAGTCATAATCAACAAAATGATCGTGTGTATGGCAAAAGTCTTGCCAATACTCCAATGAATCGAAAATCATGGTTCGTTTCACGAAATTGAAAACTTCGTCTTCTTTTCATAGAACCTAACGTAAAAATCAACACTGAATATTACATCGAACAGGTTTTGAAGAACTATCTGCTTCAACGCTGTATGGGAATACACAATATTGATTCCAACATGACTCAGTTCCAGCTAACAAGGCAAAGGAGACGATGGGAATGGGTTCACAAAGACTGCGATGGGTTTACAAAGCGTTTGCGCAAAGTTATCAAAGCAAAAGTTCTAGAGATTCGAATTGAATTAATATGGTTTATTTCTATAACATGTATCTTTCAAATTAAAAATCAAATCTATGATTTAGTTGATTTATTTTGCTGTAATTCCATTTTGTTTTAGTTACCTATTTTGAGACACCCTGTATCTACCACAGATACCAGGAAGGAGACTTTTTACTCGATCTGCTGTGCTTTCTATACCTAATTGATTGAACAGATCTATGAGCGCTTTGATCTAAACGAGACAGTTCTGACTTCTGCATCGAGCGTTGACCCCAAGAGCTGCACACTCTGCAGGAGTTCAACTCGATTATCAAGCAATATCCGAACTTCTTTGCAGCGGTAAGGAACTGACCATTGAAAATAATTTTCGTGAGCTGAAGACGGTAATTATTTGCAAGGACATCAAGGTGGAAGAACCGGAAGAATTGTAAATTTGTTAGAGAAACTGCTGTATTTCAAACGAGCAGATGGAAAGGTGGCTTTTCACTCGCTAAGAAAGTTCATTGCGAACGTTATACTAATTCCGCATGCTTCTCGCAATACAATAAGGTCTGTATCCGCAATAATCCGGACACCTCAAAACATGAATAAAACATAAACTTCGCATTATATTTCCGTCGTAGCTGTTTATTTCAGATTCATGGGATGTGTTTTAACAATTCTCGAAGGCAAAACATAGTTATTCGGTATTTGCATAATATTTTCGAACTTTGCGCTTAACTCCGTCCATTAGGGTTTGTACAGACTGTTCAGAAATCGAGAACCCGTCTTTGTCCAAATTTTCTGGAAGTGTTTAATGTCTTTGATTCCTTCCTTCTTTTCAGAAAGCTTCCGCTTCATCTGAGCCCAATATCTCTCGATTAGTCGTAGCTCTGGGCAATTTGGCGGGTTTGAGGTTTTTGGTACAATGTTCACTTGATTTGCCTCATCACAGTTTTAGCATAGTGGCATGATGCCAAATTGGGCCAGAACAAAGGTTTTTCTATGTGACTTTTGATGAAGGGCAATCGCTTCTGCAGACACTCTTTCTGATAGATCTCCTTGTTGACTGTGCCTGTAGTGACGAAAGATTTACTTTTTTTTGCCACACGTGCAAATTGCTTGCCACACAAGGTATTTTTTGGGAAATTTCGATGCCTTCTTCGATCTGAAATGCTCAGCTGTAGCATTTCTGGCCATAGCAGAATAAAAAATAAGCCCTGGAAGCTGCTTGACATCCTCCAGGATGTGGTAGGTATAGTAGTTGGATGGCAATTTCGATAATAATAGTAGCAGTTATAGTGTTTAAATATTTGTAAATATTTTGAAATCAATATGTATACTTTATTTTGAGTAATTTTTCATGAGCATGCATATAACTCGTAAGAAGGGTATTTACATAGAAGCGTGGACAAAGAAAAAATCGTAGTAGGTGAATGCGCAAAAACGATTCGGTCTTCAGTCATCTGACGAATTTTGTAGAGCAAAGTTGTTAGTGCTTAATGTTGCGACGATTGATCGAGGCTGGAAACCTTGATCAGGTCACGACAATGGCACAGTCGGTAGTAAAATGTGAAAATTAAGATTTTCGTGAGCAGCAGTATTAGTGTGAAATAGAGCGATGGTAAGTTAATCAAACAAACAAACTTCGAATGGAAATCGAGAAAGAAATAGCTCCGGTAGGCTCCCTGACAGAAAAGGGCAGTGGAGTTGGCCAAGAGTAAAAAAAAAAGTATTAAAATAAACAAAAATAACCTCTCCGACGGAAGGGCGGAAGAGAAAAACTCCTCGGTAGACTCCTGACAGAAAAGGGCAGTGGAGTTGGCTGAGTGTGAAAAAAATACTATTAGCAAAAATAACCTCTCCGACGGAAGGGCGGAAGAGAAAATCTTCTCGGTAGGCTCCTGACAGAAAAGGGCAGTGGAGTAGGCCGAGAAGTTAAAAAAATAAAGAATAAGAGCAGAAAAGATAAAAGAAATGAAATATAAAGTAGCCTCTTCGACGGAAAGGCGGATGTGAATGTTTCGGTCGGCTCACTGCCAGTAAAGAGCAGATGAAACAAAAGTCTACTGAAATTCTGCTAATGAGAACTAAGCTATGGCTAAGGAATATGAAAATGATAGAAACCGTGATGGTGAAATACGCACTGTCCTGCTCCTGAGAAGAACCCAAAGATGAAAGATTTGTGATTTTAATCCAGGCTGGATGCTACTGTGTGAAATATGATTGTTGTTGATAATCAGTGATTAGGGTATTTTAAGAAAACATCATGATTTGGTTTGGACATCATGAGGTTAGATGAATGTTTTTACGTCATTACGAGTAACACTGAATCCAGAGTAAAATTTAAATATATTTGAAATACATAGGAAGTGTTTTTATCATAATTCATAAAGTTGATGAAAATCTGTTAGACGTCTAGAATGAAAGTAGACTGGAAAATATTGATATTGAAAGGAAGAAAAGGAAGCAAAACATAATGTACTTGTTAACGGTTTATATTTCATTGAATTGGAACCAGTATAAATAAATCATTCCATTTAAAATATGTGTTCTAGTCTCTATCAACACTCAGCTACTAAAGCCAGCAAAACTGGGGCTTACGCGAAAGGCTCTACGCTGGCAAGTCTAAAACTGCCATCGGTGTTTTTAAATTGATTTTTTTAGACGTTAGCAACGATACCTTTATGGAGTCATATTTTATACAGTTGAATTAGTTGAGTCTTCCATATTTTTCTGTTTTATATTTATGCTTGCTGCTGCAAAAATATTACAGCATGACAGGTCCCATGATTCTACTGGTTATAGATAAACTGTTTTACTTTGACAGACGATTTCGTGGTTTACAATAATAAATTTGATGGTTATTGAGATAATAGCGATTTTGTTTAAATAATGACTTTACAATTTGAGCAGCCTTTTGGACGTGTACAATCTGGAATAAGCTAAACGTGATAATTCAGTGAACAAAAACTTCCGGTTGTGATAATGCATCCTTGATATTCACGGCAACGTTTTACTACAGTTAAATTTGATGTAAATGTTATTGATAAGAACATAAAAAATAATGTAGTTGAAGATGATTGGCGTTAGCGCCAATGATGCTACTTAGATATTTAATTGATTATAATTTATCAGAAGCAATGGCAATCTTAACGATGAGTAGCGAATTTAAAGTTCGCAATGATCGTGAATTTAAAATTGACTAATGTAATGCAACATTTAAGAAACTTAGATTATAACAGATATAGTATAAAGTGGTAATCCGAGGAGAGACATAAATTTGACAACAAAAATAATACTTATTCCTAGATTTGATAATTAGATTGAGTTAAATCAAGTGGATCAGTTTTCACTAAGGCAACAGACTTATTTCACTGTTGAGCGTAGAATGCACACATCGTTGACCGAATATATTAGTGTTGAATAATTTCGTTAAAAAAAGACAGAAGGCAATGCGTGTGAATTTATTTGAATGAAAAACCTGTTTAAGGATTTAAACCTCTTTTTCCATCTGGAGGTCAAGGGTTCGATTCCTGATACAGACGAATAACTTTTCAGGTGTTTTATTCATAATATTGCCTCAAAGCATAAGCTATTATTGTACACACTATATTATGTTTTGAGTTGCAATGAAAGCACCGAGGAAACGAATCAAAGAACAATTATTTTGGAGCAAAAAGCAAGATCCCGTTGGAAGTATTAAGCCAAGTAACTTTACTGATTTTTGATTCACTCTAAGATTTCAAATAATTGATTTATATACTGTAAACCGGTGAGGTAAACTTTTAATATTGTATTAATTTTTGTATTGTAAATGTGAGTGTTAATGGCAATGTTAAGATTATTGAAGCTGTCGAATATGTTGACACTTTTCAGTATTAAAATTCAATATCATACTTAAGTATACTTGAAGTGGTGAGCTTATTAACATTGAAATAGTTAGATTCTTGATTACCAGTAAAACTGACAGTATTGGAAATAACCGAAATTTTTTTTTAATTAATTAACATATTTTGCACTGAAGCTTTTATTATGTACGTAGGTTATAATATTGGCGTTGGTATAGAAAATTAAATTGACAATTTTTATCGATGGGGGTATTGAATGAACAATTTAAATTGACTGTTTCATTATACTTGTTAATTTGTATCAATAAAATTCTTTAATCATTTTTGTTCTCGATTAATATGTTGACGATTATATATAGATGCTGATGATACGCGAGGAAATCATTCTTATAAATAAGAAATATTTTGAAGTCGACAACTTGGTTTTTTAGAAAATAGTTCTTCGATTGCTGATAGTTCCATTTTTTATCAAAATAAAAAAATATGTTACTCTGGTTAAGTTCTTTGAACAAATAGTTTTCAAATATTCTAGTTTTTACAACATTTGCACAGTTTGGTGTAGAGGAGGGGAAGGATGTGGTAGGTATAGTAGTTGGATGGCAATTTCGATAATAATAGTAGCAGTTATAGTGTTTAAATATTTGTAAATATTTTGAAATCAATATGTATACTTTATTTTGAGTAATTTTTCATGAGCATGCATATAACTCGTAAGAAGGGTATTTACATAGAAGCGTGGACAAAGAAAAAATCGTAGTAGGTGAATGCGCAAAAACGATTCGGTCTTCAGTCATCTGACGAATTTTGTAGAGCAAAGTTGTTAGTGCTTAATGTTGTGACGATTGATCGAGGCTGGAAACCTTGATCAGGTCACGACACAGGACATAAGTTTCATCGTCCCTAACAACGCATGAAAATTTCGTCAAATATTCGCAGTACAAACGTCGAGCCCGTGATTTTGCTGCCAGGTTCTGTTTGTCGTTGCGGTTTGGGACTGTTTTTACTTTATACGACTTAAGTCCCAAACGTTGTTTTGATTTTTGGACAAAACCAGGCGACATCCCTATTTTACGAGCCACCGTTCGAATGGAGAGATTTGGGTTTTCGTTAATATCCTTTTCACCTTTCGGTCCATGACAGGATCAGCGCGTCCAATGTTTTGGTCACTTCTGTTTCTCTCCACCGTCAAACGTTCCGAAAATGATTTGAGCACATCATGAACAGTGGATTTAGGCAAATGACCTTTTGCCTATTTAGTCTAGAATTTTGCTTTTACAACACAAAATTTGAAGCACAGATGTTTGCCGAGATTTTCTGTAGTTCAACACAGATAAAAAATCTTTTTTTGACAACAATTAAAGAAGGAAACGAAAAATTATATGGCACCCCTAGTCATGGCAGCTGGCCCTGACTTTTGCTTGCAATCAAAGAGAAGGCATCATTACAATGTATCTTCACCATAAGCAATGTTTTGATTTAAAATATATTTTTGACTTCAATTTCAGTGTTTAGAGAAGTCAAGTAAATTTAAAACTTCAAATATTTGAGCCAAACGGGAACTGGAACTTTTCTGGTGATACCAGCAGTCTGGGGAACCTTATATGCCGTGAATTTGTTCCTACTCTTTCTGGCAAAAGACGCTGCAATCAACAAGCCTAATTCTAACTCGATCTCGTGGATGAAAGCTGTGTAAAACTTCTGTACTTCTGTTGAAGACAATTGATCAGCCCTGGCCCGATGACAACGCCTAGAACGAAAAAAAACCGCGAAAATGACTCCGACGACGGTTCGCCGAATGACCAAGCATTTTCAGTACATCGTCCGTTGTTAGTTACACATTTTACGCGCCTCAGATGTTGCGATCATTTGGGAAGTTCCTGGTCATCAGACCGGCACAGTCATCGAACAAAAAAAAACTGTCAGTCTAAGTCTATTGGCCCGGTCGGTCGTCTGCTGTAAGGTGTCTGAATGCGCCAAATCATCGCGTCTACCGCAGCAGTTGCCTCTTTTCGGCTCACGAGCCCCCAACTCCTATTGTTCTACCGGGCGGCGGGTGTGCGAAGTAGAAGAAACACCGAGACCGGTAAGCGCGAAGAACGAGGGGAGGATGGTTAATTAATCAGATGAAGTTTCAACGAACGCGCGGACAAAGGCGTCTTCGTCGCCGAAACAATGATGTGTCGGGAGTTTGAGGAGCCAAAAAAAAAAAACGCAAAGAAGCGCCGCCAAACCAGCGATTTAATCGTGATGAAATCCAATTTTTCAGGCACTTGATGATGATTCAATTACCGATGAGCGACACTTGGTGCTTTTTTTTTTCCTCCGGTGCGGTCTCGTTGTGAGAAAAACGAGGGCAAAAGTGGGCCAATCACACACAAGTGCACGAACGTCGGATGGATTTTGGGAATTGCGGTTTCGCGGCTGTGGCGGTCTGATTTGGATCGCAACACTTCCAGGAATCAAATTGCATGTACGACCCTCGTCTAACGATCCTCGTGCAAGGATCCACCAAAATCCCCACGAAATGAGGTGATCTCGTGCGTTTTGTGATGTAAGAACTGGCTCGGTTCTGTCTTGTTTTCTTCCCACTGCGAGCCGATCCGGAGTAAGTTGGATGGTGGTGGGTGCAAAAAGAGCACTCGAGATGCCGAGCTAACGGACCTCAAACTGAAAAGAATCTTTTCATCTCTGGCATCCTCAATCATCTCACCCCGGACAGACTCGAGATCCGAAGAAGAAAAAACGTCAATCATAACCTGCCAGGAACGATCTTTTTTAATAGCCCAAAGAACCATGCCGACAGCGCTTAGGACCGAACTCTGAAAATGTCAATGCACGATAGAAGTAATAAACGCGACGGCAACTCGTGCTAGTCGGATGCTCCAGAAGGAAAGCAATTATTCGCTCGATGGAAATCAAACTCTTTCCCACAGCAATCAAATCAATTTTTCCCCTTTTCGATTGTGTTGCAGGCGGCGGCGACGGTGGCAGTCCGATTTGGATCAATTTTCTTCTTCGACGAAGCCAGTGGAACTGAGGAACATTGTAATTGCCCTCACAGTGCACTAATTAGCCTTCAATTTCGTATCGAGTGACATACGGAACGCGAGAGTAGTTTTTTTCCTAGTTGGGAGGCCCATGTCTTCATTAGCACTGTCTTAATTGGCGTTGCCAATGGGAAGTGTGTGTGAGCTGAAGTTCCGCGATGGAGACTTCATCAGGTGCCCAGCGCCGTAGTTGGTTGGGAATTCCACCTCATCGCATAAATAATCGCCTCCGCGCTATAATTCCCCATAATGCAATTAGAAATCCATTTGTCACGACGCGCCGCTGACTGCGAGTTAAAGGCCGTAATCTGGAGGTCGTGGCCGCGTTGCCGGTGGTTTTATTGCCCCAGGTCACCTGGTGGGTGCTTGAAAAAGGTTTAGGTGCTCGTGCAAACGATCGTTCGTGTTGAGGTGCACAGTCAGGGCTGGTGCTAGAGTGTTTCAGAAGGTTAGAGGTCACTGCTGTAGAAGTTGTTGTTCAGCCGATCTGTTCTAGACGAGCGCGATCAAGATTGACTGAAAGCTTAGAACTGAGGGAGGCTTTTAAAAAACATATTCTGTTTATTTTTAAATCGTCTCAGCTTCTCTGATTTGAGCTCTACAAGACTCGCATGATACTGTCAACACCGGGCACGTCCAACCGGTTGACTGGTTTCAGCGTTTGCCGCAGGGCAAGTGCCATTGACGGACCATTAGTGCCCAGCCAGTCGGCCTCTCTTGCGGGGGACCTCACGCATCCAAAGCTCCGCAATAAACTAATTAAAATTGTTGCAATGTTGCAACAGAATCTACCGTCGAGCTCTCCTCTTCCAGGAACTCATCCACGGCGTTGTTTCGATGCTCCCTTGGCTCGTTTTATGGTGATTATTTTCATTCATTACTGCAGATCAATTGGCTGGTAGTCCAGCAGCCAGCACTTCCAACCTTTCCGGCAATTGCGTTGCGCAACATTGACTCGTTAGCCTGGCTGGACGAAAATCCTGTCCGAAAGCGACACCGTCTTTTAAACACCGAATCGGCATTTACTTTGACAGTTCTTTGTTTACAAACAGATCCACGTCGACCGTCGAGTAGAGTAAGGCATGATTGGATCTTCCCGCAGGGAACCGTGCACGGAATCGTTTCGCTGGGTTGCGTGCACGGTCCGATCCATTACCCGGAATGCCGGAGCCAATATCGGGCTTAACACGCGATCCTCAGTGGATCGGTGGTAGTTCGAATCCAGTTTGGTTTCACCTCTTTCAGCAGGGCGCTTCTCAACTGGGAATCATCGGTTCTTTGACGCATGCAGAGACAGAGAGCTTACATCTCGTTGCACCGCCACGGACTACATTGTAATACTGCAGTGCAAGAGGAGGAAAAAAGCGTGAATCGGTGGCTAATCTTGTGCCTTTTTAACGCTATTCGTTGGTAACTCCACACGTACGGGATGCTGACTTAGAGAGGATAGTTAGTTGTTCAACAATGTTGCAGTCAAATCCAGCTGCATTTTTCGTCACGTGATACGAGCAACTTGGAAGAAAAGAGTAGTAATTGTTGACGGTTGCTATTGAACGTGTGCTGTCTTCTGGAAGGTGATTATGTTTGATTGCATGAAAGTAGTGCAAAAGTGTTACGAGCTGAGAACAATTTTTTAACAAAATAAGAACGAATCCGAATCAATAATCGGCGGGTTCGCTTGAAGTTGGACTAAATCTCGGAAACAATGTCCGAATGCTGTAATGTCTGACTGCTTTGATTTCATTTCTAGAGCAAATTTTCATATTGAGGAGTCCTCAAGCTATCATGCCGTGGAAAAACATCATTTCTAGACAAAATTGTCAAATGGTCGAAAGGAAAAATTGTAAACAAATTCGACAAAGTAGTCGTCTATATTTTTGTTTAGATTGTTACCTACGACCTATTGAAGATTAGCTCTAGATTTAACCTAACTTTTAAAAGCGAACATATTTTAGGCAGTAACAGCTTTTGGCGACCTCTGTAGTGTAACTTCGTTATTAAAAGTTAGGTTAAATCTAGAGCAAATTTTGAATAGGCTACACATACACATAAAAAATAAATATTATTTTATTAAAAGTTTTGCAGTTGACCAATATTTATTTTTCATTAAATTACAAGTAAAAGTAACCACTATGAAAGTTTTGCGTTGATTTGAAAGTGTATGTTTTCGGTTCAACGTGTAAATTTAAAAGTGTTTTTTTTTACCATGAAAATTGTAGAACTGTCAAATCCACCAACACAAAAAGCAAACCGTCTTCGTTTGATAGAAAAGAAGAATCGGGTTTACCTTAGCAATGGACATTTTACACAAAAACATTGATTCTGCTGAATCGTTTCCCAAAATCAAAAAAAAAAAAATGATTCGAGAACAAATCTACTGCGGAAGAATCGATACGAAGAAAATCGATTTGAAATTTTTAAAATTAGTTGCATTGACAATTTTAGATATTTTGTTACATTTCCAGAGAGCTAATTCAAATTTGAAAGCTTTTGGTTGATTTATTGATTAATTGACTCATATCTAGTAAATCTTCAACCAAGGACAATGTGATTTATCAGTAAAAGATTCTAAAAGCAGTGAACTATTTTTGATGTTTTGCTTTATTGCTCTACAGAAAACAGCTTCGTGTGAATGAATTGTCATCAGAGAGCCCATAGGTGCTCACCCAGATTTTAGCTTATACCTCTTATCAGTAACAGCTTGCCTTCCTCGAGAAAAGCCATTCAGATTGCACTGAAGTAACCATGCGTGACAAATAGTCACGCGTAATCGGATAAACACTAGGGTACTATATTTTTTAATGATTTCTCAAATTTCTAATCGATCATCGTCCAATGTTTCGTGAAAAATAATTCTGCAGTTTGAAAGTCGATTCTCCCACTAAAAAATCGGTCCATTCAAAAATCGAACAGCATAGGATCGATTCAAAATATCGCTGAATCAAACCCAAAAAATCGATCCAGTGAAAACGGATCAAGATCGATCACTGCTAGTTACCTGTCAAAATCGACCTGTTATTTTCATCCGTCCGGGAAAACATTTAATCCGCTCACGGATATTGTTCTGGCGTCAGTAACTACTTTCTAGTCTGAGTTTTTCATGGCAATTATGAGAACCGTCGTGCAGCATAAGTTTATTAATTTTTTTTTATATATGTATTTAACATAATTAGGGTTAGATCACAGATGATAAATGTATTCCGAATGCAGCTTTTGGGCAAGGATAATCTTTAAGTTTTAATCCATTGTTTACTACAGGAAGAAGTAACAATAAAAATATGCTTACAAAACGAAAAAATAATGTTTTATTAATTATATTCGACTTTTATACGAAGTAAAATGATTTTCAAACAAATACCTATATTATTAAAATAAAGAATAATTTATATGAAAAAAAATAATTGCAAAACTATTTTTTGTTTTTAACCTTAACAGCTTAGTTTTATTTGAATTTCACGACCATTTCTGGGTGAAAGTTCATTTTGAAATAAAAATAATGTGCTTTCATTTTCAACGATGTCACTGTTTATATTTGACAGTTCTACAATTCGATTTGAAAGTTTCAACATTTAAATGTACCAAGCAAGACAATTTTGATTTGACAGTTTGAACGTTTTTGTTATGCAAGCAAACCGTTTTCTACAAAAAAGTACCAAAGCATCTTTTCATTTCTTCAAATTCCAACAATCATTATTATTTGTGTGTAGTGCACACTTTCTACGTTGTGTAAGAACAATAAGTATTGCCTCCTGCCTCGCGTCGCGTCCTTTGAGTGTACATAGTGCATTCAGACTTAAACACGCTCCCAAAACTTTATTTTTGAACCGATTTTTGATTTTTTTGCCTCATTGTCTCATACCTATCTTTATGAATTCTTTGAACGGTTTTTTGTAACTGGTGGCACTCAGAACTGGTTCTGGTATGCGTCCAAAGAGTAAAATCTTGGAATCTCATATATTTGTACCATTCAACGGCTCATAATTCTCGATTTCAAATACTGATCTGCAAAACCATCATGCCATAGATCAACCATAGGACTTGGTCACATTCGGATGCTCTTAAACCGGTTCCGCTAGGGCCCAGAGAAGACAATTTTGAAACCGCGATGGCTCAAAACTCATGATTTTATTCACAGGTTCTATTATACATACAGGTTTAATAGAGGACAATCTTTGGGTTCTACCGGAACCAGCACTAGAGTATCCCGATGTGGCCAAATGTGCTGGCTGGTCTATGGTATGATGTTTTTGGATATCAGTACTCAAAACCATGAATTTTGAGCGGTCAAATATATGAGGTTCCAAGATTGTCGTCTTCGGATGCATATCGGAACCGGTTCTGGGTGCCCATGTACCCTGGCCCTGGGCTTGGGTGTCAATGTGGTTCTGGGCTTTGATACCGCAATGCGGTGTTCCGCGTTGCGAAGAATTTCCGGATAAAGTAGGTGTTCAAATATCCGAATTCACGCTTACTTTGGCTTACAATTGCACTGGAGGATACTACCCGTGTCCGTTAAATTGACTATTTTTCCCGTACTTTTGAAACCTCTGTTGTTTTCAAGATTTGTTCATGCAAAAATTCTATGAACCGATGCTAATCGGTCAGGGAATATTCATAAACCACGTAGACTTTTCTATTGGGAGAAGGGAGGGGTGGGGGGGAGGTTTAGATTAAAGTCTACGCCCCATATAACATTTCAAAAAATTGTATCAAGAAAAGTCTACGAGGGGGGAGGGGGAGGGGGATGGGTCTAAGATTCAAAAATGAGTCTACGTGGTTTATGAACAGGCCCTCATAACGGCGACCAGTTTCAGATTCTACAGGCAAATAAAAACCGCAAAAGAATCTACCATTTCGATGGTTAAACCATAGACTAACTCTAAGACCAGTCGGTTCCTAACAAATCTGGATCAACATTAGAAAAGGGCCCATCAACATTTGTAAACAAACACTTCTGAGCCCGTTTTCTCGGAAGCCGTTGGCTACACACGCAAACCTACAAAATCAAGAAACTTTCCCCTACATGGTGATGGTATTGGTTTGCGTGGGTGGCCTATGCTTTGCGAGGAAATAGGCTCAGAAGTGTTTGTTTACAAATGTTGATAAACCCTTTTCTATTGTTGATCCAGAAATACCAGTTTTTTCTTGGCTCATTCAGTACTAGCACATCGGTCCCAAGCTCGGTCCCAAGCTTAATAATGCGCCCCTCATAATGAGCTCACACGAACACACTCTCAAATATTCTGTCAAAACAACACAGCAAATCAAAACAAAGGCGCAAATATGTATAGCAAGGTGCTGGCTTCAAGGTGTAATTCGGACCAAGGGGTTCAACAACAGTGAACCAATTTCAAATCGCTAGTTGCATATTGATTGTTGGGTAAACTAAACGCAAACACCAACAATATTCAGCTGACTATAAATGAGTTTGATTTTATACCTGGTACAGACATACAACGTACAGCGTTGTACTCCTTTAGTCTAGTACGTGTTTTTTGGTACTGGATTAAAGTATTTGACAGTTCGTACAACGGTCAGCGTTGTATGTCTGTACAAGGCATTACCATGCCTGCGATAAGATCAACCATGGTGCGGTTGTTATCAATATGAGGTCTGTCAAATGTACCCCAAATGTTGAAGGTTGTATCATAAACGTAGTAAATTTGATTGAAATTTCATGGTAGTTTTGAAAATAGGCATAGTCGCAGGGGCTCTGCGTCGCTGTCAACCACGTATAGATGCACCATAGTGCACATGGTTTTGACAATTTTGGAATCCGACAACTGAAATCGACAAAGACTTTTCATTAGATGCTAACTGACAAACGTATACAATTGCTTCTTCCATGAATTTGTCGATCTTGGCATCTACCACAGCTATTTCGAAGAACAAGAGTCCTATTTGATAGAATTGGAAGCTTACATGGATAGATTTTGCATTACGAGAAGTTTACGGAAGAAGTTATTGTTTACATTTTTCAGTTAGGCCCCAATGACAAATCTTTCTCAAAATATTTCCCACACCCAAAAGTTGAAAAGGTGGCAAAAAATGCAATTGCTATTTATGCAATCATAACTTGAGATATCCGCATGATACAGAAAAGACAATTATGCCCATCATGATCCACAAAGCGTTTTATAGTATAAAATAAGCCATGCAAGTGTGTGCAAGCGGTTGGCAGCACAAAGATTCCTCGAAACTAATTTATCACTGTGTGCTTAGTGCCTCGACAGTCAAAGCAACCGTTGGGTCTTTGTTCAACCGTCAACAACTTTTCAATATGGGTGAACAATACCACAGAATGCCGCAACGCTATTGGCCACTGTTAGAATTCCATTGTCAAGCGTTCTATTTTTATTTTCACTCGTCATCATAAACGATGCCATGTTGTGTGTGTGGGAGACATTTGCTTCATTGCTGTATCGTCGAGTGCCTCGACCATTGAACTTCCAGACTCCAATCTCATACTCAACACAATTACACTGCACGATCTCACTCACACATTGAATTTTTCAAAACGAATTGATGTGTTGCTTTTTTGCCCAAAACCAATGTCAGGCCCACCTGATGTTTGTAAACAACACATCTTTTGACGTATGCATGTTAAAGATGTTGACTACAAGAAAATGGCTGCCCGTCAAGTCCCTGGTTTAAACAATAAAAATTCTCAACAACTTATTCAAAACGGCCTCAACAGAAGGTGTGTTTGATTGGATTTATTTTCTCGGCTCTTTCAACTCATTCTTATGTTCTAGAGGACGGCTACATGTGTCGATCTCGGTTTACCAAAATTTACATGATATTTTGGTAGCTACACAGAAAGAATAATGATTATAAAAATTGTAAAAAACCATTGCCAAAATTGAAAAGTTGCGTTGGTTCTTTTTCGTAAAAAGCGGATTGCTTTCAAAACAAAAACCTTCAAATCGTCAATTCAATATTTTGCTGCTCTGTACATATACAAGTTGAAATTTTCAAAACAAAATGTAGTACACCTTGCAGTCTGCACCTTGAAATACACTTTTGGACTTTTCAGTACCTTTCGGTTCTAGCATAGACTAACTCTTCTAGTTCTAGTATCTTTGGCTTGTTTTTGATTCGCTATGTCATTTTGACAGAATACTTGAAGGTGTGTTGGTGAGAGTTACGCTATTAGAGGCGAATCATTAACGGCATACGCTGAAGCATTCGTGACGGCAGCCATTTCTTCAAAATTCAGAATTGATATAATTTAGATTCTGTACTAGATATTGAATATTTAATCACATCAGTTTGTATACTTACTTGCTGTGAGCAATCTGATAGACTTCGACTCGATGTTCATTCACTAACAATCGAGATTTATCAATTTGAAATTGCGAGGTAAGTTTGCGAGAGAGATAAAAGATAGGAAAAAATACATGGAGCAGCGATTCACCTTAAGCTTAGGACTGACCTTTGGACCGGCAAGCTAGTACTTCCTGAGACAAAAATATATTCACTTTCTTCAGGACTATCCATGTGCTGGTATTACCAACAATCAATATGCAACTAGCGATTTGAAATTGGCTCACTGTTGTAGGACCCCTAGGTCTGAAGTACACCTTGCAGTCTGCACTTTGCAATAATTCTTGTGCTTTTCAGTACCTTTCGGTACCAGTATCTTTGTTATTGCTTGGATTCCTGCACACAGAGAAACCAAACTCACTCCAAGATTAAGTCATTTTCACTCATCTTGACAGCAAAGTAAAACCAGTCATAATTGAGTTTTTTAAGAAGTATCCAATTTTGAGTATTTTGGAAAGACTCGATGCTGAGTGAAATTAACTGTTTGTTGGAAAACTAATCGACAGTAAAAATAATCCAAATTTGAGTCTTCATTTTTGAAAATATGTTTCGAAAATTTGCTTGTCTTTCTCTAAATTCAATAATAGAAAATATAAATTTAAATAAAATGAAATGTATTTGTTTACAATTTCGAGTACATTAGATCTTCGTACATTACGTACATACGAGTACATTACATCTTCGGGGGGTCTGGGGTCATTTCAGCGGAATGGTTGTTTTTTTTGCTAATGTGTTCCTCCAACACCTTGAACTTGCAATTGATGGTTTCTTCACACTCATCAATGCAGGAATGTCTAAAATTTTAAAGCGACAACAATAAAAATAGGCACTTGAATATATGAAATAATTACACTTACCGGTTATTTTTTGTAGCTTCCCGAGTCCATAATTTTCTTTAATTGCTCCATATCATTTGTAGGCACCTCAATCGCGTTAAATTTTGAATTGGACACTAGACAATTTAAAACTAAACACTAGAAACGGTACGAAAAAACCCAATTTCTTTCCACCATTGTTGATTGAATGGCCTTCAAAAATTTTCAGCCAAAACAAAGTGACAGCCCAACACTCCGATTTGGATAGTTTCGCGAAAGGCGCCTCTCGCGTACATTGAAAACTTACTTCTCTTGAAATACCTTGCTGTAGGTAAAATTAACTTTTTCAATCATACTTCAGGGTTGAGTTAAAACTACCTACCAGTGAGAACAAAATTATATCCAAAATAGTAGTCCTAACAGAGTACTTAATTTTGAGTACTTTCACACTTGATTTTGGATAGTTTGGGTTCTCCGTGTATGTTATATTGACAAAATATTTGAGAGTGTGTGAGCTTCGGGCCGGTGTGCTAGTACTTCCTGAGCCAAGAAATATTTTCAATTTCTTCATTATTATGGTATTGGTATGACGTGCTGGTATTACCATAGACTAACTCTAAGACCAGTAGGTCCCATACAAAAACGATTTTTTTCTTGGCTCAGTCAGTACTAGCACAACGGTCCCAAGCTCGGTCCCAGTTAATAATGCGCCCCTAATAATGAACTCGCATGAACACACTCAAATATTCTGTCAAAATAACACAGCAAATCAAACAGCAAGCGCAAATATGTATAACCAGGTGCTGGCTTCAAGGTGTGCTTCGGACCAAGGGGTTCTACAACAGTGAACCAATTTCAAATCGCTAGTTGCATATTGATTGTTGCTATTACTGGCTCTCGGCTTCAGCAGCCCCATGTTAGTTGAAGAATGGAATGGAATGAAATGGAACACATTTGAATTTTGCGTCGATGCACGCTGTCAAGATGGTGATAGGGTGTTGGGCTGATGGAATCAAGAATGTACGGTCCGAATGTAACACCGCCGAAAGTTTTTATTGTTTATGTGCGATTCGTTGTGACGGTTTGCCAAGAGTAACAGTTTGAATGTTGAAGCTTTTCGTATTTTTGTCGATCGTGCTAATAATCACAGAGTATTTTGTAGTAATTTTCACAAAACGCGGACAGGAGCAACGAAGCGCGTAGTTCAAAAGAAAATACGCTTAAATTTACACACTGAATCAGAAAAAATGGTTTGAAATCAAACGCACTACTTTCGTAGTAGATAATTTAGTTCACAATTTAATGAAAAATAAACACTTTTGAAAAGTAAACTGCAATACATTCAATTAAAACAATATGTGTTTTTTGTGTGTAGCGAAGCTTAAATCGTAATTTTATTAAAAATTTTCCACGATTGCTTGTAAACTAGCTGCACCACCGTGTTAGACGAATATTAGACTCCTCGATGGTGGTGCTGGTTTGCGGTAGAGTGCGCCGAGTTTTGTGCAATTTTCCGTTTAATTTTTTGTTTACAATATCCGATACTCCAATCTGAATTGCATTGGCTGACCCACAATTGATACGTTGCGGATACGTTTGCGTGAGTTGGACAGTTCGACAACAAGCCATATATGGCCAATGTCGCAAACGTAAACAACGACTTTTTCTGCAAATATTCTCGAGAATGCTAACTTAATCATCCTGAATTATGACGATGATTGTACAGAATAAGAGTTCCCCTTTACAGTAGAAGTGAAGCATTTGAGCGAGTTAGCATTTTCAAGAAATTCGCAAAAGAAGCCATTGTTTAGGTTTGCGACATTGGCCCACTTATGAAAACTCCATGTCGAGTTTTCCCATAGGTTTTCTGTCAAATTTACGTCATGAAGTTGATCAAATACTATTTTTAGAATGGTGCAGGATAATCTTAGTAAATTGCGAAATAAATTAGCGCAGTGGATTTAATAATGTTTTATTCAAGTAATATAACAGCGATGAAATTAAATTAAGCATTGTAGGCTCTACATAACTTGGGAATTACCTGGGAATTACATGTTCCTGGAAATGCTGAAAGTCCATTCAATAGAACCGCTGGAACATCTCATCGGAAGCATGAGCTCTTAGCGCTTGTGTTCAGTTTGTGCCATTCTTTCACATGCCTTTTCATTTTGACTCAGGAACCAAGCACGAATTCCTGGCATCCGGTCATATCCGTCGTCGCACCTGCAGACATATAAACAAATGTGTTACTAATCTATACAAAATCGCTAACCTCTTTGGTTCCGGAAACTTTCAGGATTCAGTTACAGTTCAGTTGTGTTTAGTTCCGTTTTTCCTTCCCTCAGTGATGGAAATAATATTCAGCGAAGCTGAATGGTAGAAAAATTGTACTTGTGCTTCTGATGAACCCTGGACGTTTTCAAATTTTGACGAAGTTAATTTTCACCCATAGAAAGGATTAAAAATACCCACCTCTGGAACTACATGAAACTGTTTCAAGGTGGGTACTTTTAACTCACATTGTATTTTTTTAAATCACCCATCTTTTTGACAGTCATATAGGCTGCCGAAGGGTGAGTGATTTTAATACATAAAATGTGTAATCTCAAATCTCCGTGCAACGCATCCGTAACGTATCAATTGTGGGTGACCCTTTAGTTGTCGAGAAATGTTTGGTTTCTTCGATAAACGGCCCCAAATCTCCCTTCAGAAAACTTCATGCGGAAAAACACACTGCTCGAAATCATTCCGAGAAAGTTGATGTAAATTTATTTCTCACAAAATTGAATTGCCAAGTGGCGGAGACCTCGAGCTAGGTCGGAATCCCAACGGTATAATTAATTTAGATAGCCGTACGGCACGAAACAAACAAGCGCACCGAATGTAAATGTACAGTTCATGCCGCTTCCATCCATTCACAAACTCACACCTAGATTCGCTTCGAGCTTCTGTGTTTTTTTTTTTGCGTTTTACATATTTATAGAAGAAGAAAAGTGTGTTTCGAAAATCGTGATTTTTGGTCATAAAACAACCGAACATGCAGCAAATCAACGCCCTGACCAAAGTGCATCATTTGTGGGCCAGGGAGATAAAATGAAGCATGAGGAGAAAAACTACTCCATTCGCATTTTCCTCGCTGTTCCCCGGTTTTCCAAGAATCCAAAAGTAATTTGTAACGCGCACGGAGACGTCAAAAGCCCGGGCAGACGTCTTGTTTTATTATTCATTGCGCATGTGTTATTACTCAAGTTTCGCAGCGTTGCATGAGGTCGCTGCACACGACGACGCTCGCTGGTCACCTCACCCCGCGCTACCGTCACCTTGCTCTAATTTATATGAGTGTGGCTTTTAATTTCAGTCAGTTGCTTTTAAAAAATGCAATCCAGTTTGTTTGGCACTCGGGTGGCAGGCGAGGGGATTATTTTATTGGTTTCTTGTTTTATTCCTTATCGTGATTACTATCTGGCCCGACGTAAGAAGCACGAAAACTCGCTCGGGCACTCTGCACTGTTGTTGTTGCCAGCACCTAGACTCGAAGGCAATGAGTTTACGGTTTTCGATTGATGGGGACCAACCAACCAACCAACAGCAACAATCAGCAGCGGGTACTCCAATTGAGGCAACAATAACTTTGAACTACTTGAAAATGAGAGTTAAGTTGAAAATACCTATAATTTACCAACGGCAGTCGAGTCGTGTTTGTGTGTGTTTTTGTAGAAGACGTATCTAGCGGGAGTTGGTCTATGGGTAAGTGAGTACCGAGAGGTGGAAAAAAAAGTCAGAGAAGGTCTTGATGGCAAGTAGGCGGGTAAATACGAGTAGGCCCACTGCTCTGGCGGCTCGCCGTTGAAGAAGGGTTAAAGCACACTCCCGAAGGGGCTACAAATAATAAGATATTGCGCTCAAGTATTTACGTATTTGTTTTCAATTTGATACTGATTGGAGAGCACCGGGTTAGCTGTTACAGAGAGAAAGGGAGTTGGAGTTGGAGTGCACGTTCAGGCTGAGGCTAATTGTGGCACCATGGTGGGCTACTTGAAGCAGCTAGTGCCGAGGTGATTATTGGGCAATTGAGGGGTAGCTACTTTGTGTTGGATTGGAATCGGGCTAATTGAACGCGAACTACTGCTACTTTGATTGCTTTACGATGGCGGAGGGGTAGACCATTAGAAGCTTGGGTAGGCAAGTTTTCTATCGGGAGGTTTAGAGAAAACTGGATACTTAAATGCTGGTCATATTGCCAAAATTTTATTCGAATGAAAAGTATAACGTTTGCAATAAAAAAATACGAACAAAAATTGCCGATTTTTCATGGGTTTACCTTCACCAGCACTGACGAAACTTCCCATGCAGCATCAATCATAGTAACCCATGAGTCAGCAGACAAAATTTGACAGCTCTATCAATCGAACAGCATCTTGGCACTATAAGACAACAATCAGAGCATCGAAAGATAGCCTGGTTCCTGATGGCCGACGACCCTGAGCGACAAGAAGCTCCAAAGGATGCTGAAGAGGAAGACCGAGGAAAAGTGGCTACATCGCTGCGTGCGCTTGGTCGGAAGATCAAACAGTGAAAAAGTACCTGTCGAATATGAACATACATGTCAGGAAGCGGAAGTAGCGTCCACTGATTTCGGAGCTGCAGGCAATGACGCATCGGCAGCGGCTAAATAAGATGGTCAACTCGATTTTCCCGGCGAATCACGACGTGGCGGTGGTGATGGACGACGAGACCTATCTTACCCTGGATGGCAACGACTGGCAGGGCACTTCGTATTTTACTTCCCCCGCGAAGGAAGTAAGCTCCAAGGGTGAAGTTCATTTCACACGCCAAATTCTCAAAGAAGGTGCTGCTGTGGCTGACAATCAGATAGAAGGGGATGTCAAAGCCGCTCTTCTTTCGCTCCGGACTGGCCGTTAACGGGGAAATTCATAGTAAGAAATGACTGCTGGAAGTTGAGTCGTTCATCAAGAAATACCATAACGGCGAGTACGAGGTGTGCTGGCCGGATCTGGCGTAGGTTTACTACTCGAAGCGATCGTTGGAGGAGATGGAGCGGCTGAATGTCGATTTGGTACCTAAGTCGGCGAACCCACCCATCGTCCCCCAGTTGCGTCCCATCGAGAATTTCTGGGCCAACCTGAAGCGTAAGATCTACTCCAACAATGTTATCACGTAAAGTGAGGAGGAATTGATAAATAAAACGAAGAAAGAACTCAAAAACATGCCTACACGCATGTTTTCGTCTGCCATGGCGAGTGTTCCGGTTAACAAGCGCAAAAGCTCAAAAGCTGTCTTGGCTTTTTTTTATCATCATCCGAAAAAAAGTCCATTTTTTGTAATGCAAACGTTAAGATAAGAGAAATTCATTACAAAATGTTTTGTTCTTCCTATCCAATCATTTTGGTAAATGGAACCAATTGGAATAGAAGTTTAAAAGTACGTTCAGACTACGGCCTATACACAGAAACAAAAGCGTTCACGAAAATGAAAACGGACCGTGAACTAGTTCACGTTTTCATCATTTTTACCCAAAAACGTGAACTAGTTTCCGTTTACGTGATTCGGTCCACGGTATATTTTGGTTGTCTTCGAATGCATGACTGCAGTGCACGGATCCGGGCACGGATTTTTTTTCCGTGTATTACGTGATATTGCATGATATAGCAGCTATAATATGTTCTATTTGATTCCATACATTTGATCTGACAATCTATATTCAGAACAGTACTTGATATAGACCTAATAATTAGATATTGACTACCTACCTGCGATAGAGCTGGACGATATCACTCAATCTCAAATGTCACTTTGCCTTTGGATTGGACCAAAACAAAACACATTTTTTCAATTGGAATAATTAATTCCACCATCATGTTATAAAGGAAATTTAAAATCAATAGACCTTTCTCGTCTGACCTAGCCCCACATTTTTATATTTTCCCTGTAAAGACAATAAACTTCGTTAAGCGTTAGCTGTAATAACTTTTTTTTCTATGCACTCCTCATTTTGTTACAAATTTTTGAAAGCTCCAATTTGTTCCATGCTTCATGGTGATTATAACCACGTGAAACAAATATGAGGCGTTTTGGCAACTCTGTAAGATGGTGAAATTATTTTCACCACAAAATACAACACTTTCTCTGGCAACACTGCGGTACTTTGTTTATATACGCAACGAAACCTTTGTTCGGATCGGCAGAAAATCATTATTTATGCGCTGCAATCGTCCACAGAAGAATCTGCTGAACAATTTGTCAATAATATCCATTTTGTGAGCAAATTTTTTTCAGTACTGTTAAACTGAGAAAAAGCGACCCACGAAGAGAACTTACCAGAACAATTCGATAGCCAAAAGCCTGGTATCAGCGAACTTCGGGAAAAGCCGTTCAGAGGAGCAACCCTTGTAGTGGGAGGAGATGACCGTTACTTCTGGCTTGCGAGTTAATCCGCCGCCATAAGGCTTTGGGTGGAATGACTGCTTTATGCCTGCTTCTCACAATCCCGCTGGCCCGGGAACCAATTTTGGGATACATTTTAATTGTTAAAACTGAGAACTCATTTAACCAACAATATTTACGCTCTCTCGGGAGATATCAAAGATTCTAAAATTACCGAACGATTGGCAATTGATGTCACACAAACGGGTGTCAACAACTTCGAAGTCAATGCAAAACCGTTCGTTGTGGAGGTGATTGACTCCGTTACTGCCTATGTTCGTGTGATGAAGGAAATTTCGGACTTCGTCAGTGGAATGTTCCGCAATGGCCAGCCACTGAAGATGAGAATCGATTCGATGTATGGCAAGAGACGCTTCTTAAGGCACTTTTTCGTGTAAATCGCACCGTTGTTTGTTCCAGAAGTGATGAAGGGAACGCTTATTTCACCACATCCCGTAAAACGCTCATCGGTGTTAGTCCTATCCCACATGGGGATGTGTGGAAAAAATGTGTACGAAATACTGCTTAACAAAAGTCGTACGCTCAATTTCAATTTCATATTCAATTTCATAACCTGCCGAGCTCTCTCGGACTTATCGATACTTTCTCTTCACATCTTTGGTTCTAGCAGAAATAGCTGTTCACTACTGGGATCCCTTGATGTTGGAAAGATATTTTCAATTTCAAAAATATTACAACGTCAAAACCTCGTCTACTACACTTCGCCAGTGTACTCGGTTCGTGGCAGCATCTCTCCAAGCTCGTTGACGACCCACACTCGCGAGATCTTGATTCACCTGATCCGACTACTTTGCACGCTGCACTCCACGTTTACTTGTGCCGAATTACAGACTAACACCATTTTTACAGGGTTGACGTCCGGAATTCTTGCAACATGCTCTGCTCAACGTATCCTTCCGGCTTTCGCCACATTCTGGATGTTGGGTTCACCAGAGGGTGAACTCGAGGTTCATCCTTCGCCGCCACGTACCGTTCTCCTGCACACCACCATAGATGGTCCATAGCATACGAGATTTGAAAACACCAAATGCCTTCAGGTCGAGCATTGTCCAAGCCTCATGCCTCTAGAGAACCACCAGTCTTATCAGTGTTTCGGAGATGGTACATTTTGTGCGAGGGTGCATATCTTTTGACCGCAAGTTCTTCTGGAGCCCATAGTAGGCACAACTTTTACTGACTATGCGTCTTCAGACTTCACGGCTGCTGTCATTGTGTGTCGTCATCAATGATCCAAGGTAGACGTATTCCTCCTTTACCTCGAAGGTACCACCGTCTACCGTTACGCTGCTTCCTAGGGGGGCTCAGTCGCGCTCTGTCACTCCTACTAGCATGTATTTTGTTTTTGACACAGCCAACCAGTCGGACTATTATTGTTACGTTCTGAGGCAGGTGTACAGTTCTTCGGCCGTTTCAAAGCTTCTGCCGACAACATTCATATCATCCGCAAAACATCAAAATTGAAGGAGCATGTGAAAATCGTACCTCGGTTGTTGAGCTCGGCTCTTCGCATGACACCTTCCAGCGCAATGTTGAACAACAGGCATGAAAGTCCACCATCTTGTCCCAGTCCTCGAGGCGATTCAAACTGGCAAGAATGTTCTCCCGAAAACTTCAAGTAGTTTTTGGACGGTGCCATCGTAGCTTTCATAAGTTTTGTGAGCTTCCCGGGAAAGCCGTTCTCGTTGATAATTCTGCATAGCTCTGAGCGGTCGTACGCCGCGTTGAAATCAATGAACATTTGATACGGTGGAACCTGGTATTCATGGTGGAGGAAGATTTGCCGTACAATGAAGATCTGCTCCGTTGTCGAGCCCCCGTCGGTGAAACCCACGAACCCCTTTACTGTTAACCATAGATAACAGAGGATGATCTGGAATAGACTAGGCGGCACCTAGGAATGTAATCGCTTGATAGTTCTCATACTCCAGCTTGTCGCCCTTTTTGTAGATGGGGTATATAACTCCTTGCTTCAACTACTCCGGTAGCTGTTCGGTTTTCAAGATTCGAGCTATCAGCCGATACAGACAGATGGACAGTTTCTCCAGGACCATCTTGCTAAGTTCAGCTCCAAAACCGCTCTTGAAAGCCGCTTTGCTATTCTTGAGTTGTTGGATCCATAATTTCTCCCAGCGTAGGAGCTGGTTTGTTCTAATCATCAATTTCTTCCACTGTCTTGGCGTTCTACGCTTGTGTAGTCCGAACCACTTAGGCGTTCGTCGTAGTGCTGTTTCTATCACCTCAGTCCATTCGTCAAAATGGCCCAATCTTTATCCCAACAAGCCTTTTCCGAAATGTGTTGAGCTTCAGGTAGAACTGCCGCGTTTCTTGAGTCTTCTTCATTTCCTCACATTCCACTTCTTCCAGGTGGCGTTTTGGTCTCTGAATAGGCAAGTCTGCTGTTGCCGCTTCTGTCTATCGTTCTTCTGGGTCTCGTGCTACTGCGTTACTGCCCGCGTTGCTCTCTTCTTCTTTAAAATCTCTCTACACTCCTCGTCAAATCAGTCGTTTCATCTGCTCTTTGATATTATTCCACCAGTCCTCAAGAGGGTCATAGTTGACCAACCCCCCTCATCAGGCAACGCTACTTCGATACTCTGTACGTAGGCAGAAGCAACATCCGGTTGCTTTAGTCGTTCGTTAACGACGGATAATTTTGGTCGCAGTTTCATCGTCACTCGAGCTAGTGGTTCGAGTCGATTTTAGTACTAAGATAGGTTCTGAAGACGATAATGTCTCGAGAAGGGTCGTCCATCAATTAAAACGTGCTAGATTTGCCATTCTGTCTGCTGCGTTGATCTCGAAGTGTACTTATACCGGAGGCTGTGCTGGAAGCTGGTGCTACGAGTGGCCATATTCTTGGATAGTAATTCAATAAATCTTAGGCCGAGATCGTTTATCCGTTGGTGAGCGCTAAACTTTCCAATAGTCGATCTAAACTACTCCTCCTATCCGACCTGGAAATTCAAGTCTCCTCTGATGACATGACATCATGACTTGGGCAGCGGTCGCATCAACGTTACAGTTACGCGTAGAAAGCATCCTTATTATCACCAGTGCGTCCGGAGTGTGGAACGACATTGCTGATGTTGAAGAGCCGATCCTTGCTTCTTAATTTGCAAATTATTTCGTTGATCACCTGATCAAGCGTTTCTGCATTTCGCCCATAACTTTGAATGCTGTGGTCGATGCCATCTCTAAACAGGCATACTAGAGATACTTTCCAACACCACTCCTGCAACGCTGTGATGCCATACTTGTGATCCTTTAGTACATCGGACAGTGAGCGGATGCTTCCAATGAAAATGATGGATCTGTACGTATCGCGTTTCCAATCGCTAGTTCGGTTTCTACACTGTGATCTTCGCCGATTGATCCGGTCCGTATTCTACTGTTGATGTTTCTGTGCTTGCTTGTTTTACGGCTGGGTAGCAGGGCTTGACGCCAACCACCCTGTAGTTGAGTGAAGAGTCCCACGATGGCACATGGACGGTGATGCAGCCGCTGCTGATACGAGAAACAGTCGCTGTTTCGAACCGCTACTGACACGGATAATAGACAATCGAGTTTTGCGTTGGAATTTCCTCCAATTACAGTGCTAAAGAGCATTGTTGAAGCGCCTACTGCTCGGCATTCAACGTTCAACTGATCATTATAATGCATTAATCAGTAGAGCAAATAACATTGCAACAATTAACCCCTTCAGGACTAAGGGATCACATATGACCCCAAAATGGAAATGGTTGTATAAAATCGCAGACTGAATGAAAGCGTACAATGTCTTGGGCAAATTTGATCTACATAAATTCTTATATCAGGGAAAAAATAAAAAATAAATATATGAGTTTAAGGCCTAATTGACGACCTAGAACATCCTGAATTTGAAGATGTTAAAAAAATTAAAGCTTATTAAAA
The DNA here is from genome assembly GCA_034211315.2 of Aedes japonicus. Lineage (NCBI taxonomy): Eukaryota > Metazoa > Arthropoda > Insecta > Diptera > Culicidae > Aedes > Aedes japonicus. The sequence continues at coordinate 50,119 of JASCZW010006380.1, read as the reverse complement.
GTGTAGAGCGTTGTTCAAGAGTATGGTATATAAACATACGTGTAATAAATTTCTCGTTGATAAACGTTAAATATTTTGCCATATTTATGGGACGTTCTAGGTTATCCAAACTGTACTTGAGTTCAGAACTACAGATCTGTAGTTGTAACAGTAGTATTTAGGGCTATATAAGGTTACGATACGTCTTCAAATATCTTGAATGAACCTTTTGAAAGATCAACAGTCCTTATTTTATATACATTAAATTGTTATGTTATGTATTCTCCGTGCGAGGAGTAACGATTATGATTTAGAAGGAGATGTTCACTCATCACCATGAGGCACCAAGAGTGAACAACAATGTTTTGGCTAGAATGAAGATGTGAGAGAAAGTGTTGAAAGGTCCGTCAGAGTGCGGCAGGTAGGAAAATTAACAGATGTTTTTGAAAATTGAGCGAAAGGTTCCATGGTTCCATGGTTCGAGTACCATTGGATACATGCCCTTTCGCTTAATTTTCAAAAACATCTGTTAATTTTTCCTACCTGCCGCACTCTGACGGACCTTTCAACACTTCTCTTCACATCTTTCATTCTAGCCAAAAACATTGTTGTTCATCTTGGTGCCTCATGGTGATGAGCGAACATCTCCTTCTAAATCTTATTTTATAGTTTTGTGATGTTCTAGGTCATCCAAACTGCCCATGAGTTCAGAACCTAAGGTCTACAGTAGTAACTATAGCTTTTTGTGGTATACAATAATACACTACGTGTTCAGCTTTATTTAGTGAATATTTCCGAACGGTAAAAAATGACCTCATGGGATAAACTGGGTCATCCAATCTGTCCTTGAGTTCAGAACATAAGATCTACAGTTGTAACAGTAGGTTTTTGAAGTATGCAATGGGAGAAAATGTATTTTACAATGTTCATTGAATAATGTGAAAGTTCAACAGACACAATGCGACAATCTTGGGATATTCTAGGTCATCCAAACTGCTCTTAAGTTCCAAACATCAGATCTACAGTTGTCACAATAGCTTTTTGGGCTATTTAAGGTGACGATATGTTTTCAAACATATTTAATGAATATTCTGGAAGGTCAACAGTCATCATTTCCTCAAAATAATCAAACTTTTCTGGAGTTTAAAACTTCAAATTTACGGTATTTACAATAGCTCTTTGGACTACACAAAAATTACTTCACATATTTAAGAATGTTCAGTGAATATTTTCGAATATACATGAGAAGCTATTCATACTCTCCAAGTCATGCATACTCTCCAAGCGTTCAGAACCAAAGATTCACAGTTGTAACATTAATTTTCAGGCAATACTAAGTTACAATAAATATTCAAACACATACAATCAATTTTCTCAATGTTCAAAAAACATTATAAATATATTACAAGTAATATTACATGTTCTAGGTCATCCAAATTATTCTTCAGATCAGAATGAAGACCTACAGTTGTAACAAAAATTTTCTGGACTATGGAAAGCTACAATGAGTATTGAAACATATTCATTGAAAATCTTGGAAGAACAACATACAATATGACATAATCTTCGGGTGTTCAAGGTTATGCAACTATCCTGGAGTTCAAAACAAAAAATCTACAGCTGTAACTGTAATATGATATGTGTATTAAATATGTATTAGATCAAATTGAGTGAGACTTCTGGAAGGTCAACAGATAAAACGAGATATTTTGGGATGCTATAGGTCACCAAAACTGCCCTTGTGTTCAGAAGTTAGAATCTACAGTCGTAACAGTAGCTTTTTAACTTCTAAAAGGTGACGATATGTAGTCAAACACATTCAGTGAATCTTCTGTAAGGTCACTAGGTATTATAAGTATATCTTGGGAGGCTCAAGTTCATAAAAACTATGCTTGAGACCAGAAATTGGAAAATACAGTAGTAAAACCGTAGCCTTTTCGGCTATGCAAAGCTACGGTAAATATTCAAACATAGTCAGGTACATTTTTGAAACGTCTACTGATATCATAGGATTATCTTGTTAGTTTCAAGTCATTCATACTGTCCTTCAAAACTTTGTTTAGTCCAGAAAAGCTACAGTTACAACTGGAGGTATGCGGTTTTGTACGTCAGGACAAATCGAATAATATAGAACATTCCAACATTATTCCATAATGTCAGTTGGTCTACAAGGACATTCATTGAATTTGACAGTAGATCTTAAGTTCTAACCCCCAGGATAGTTTGGATGAAATAGAATATCCCAAGATTATTTCATTGTCTTCCAGGACATTCATTGAATATGTTTGAACACTTTTAGTAACTTTGTCTTGTTGATAAAGCTACTGTTAGAACAGTAGATCTTAAGTTCTGAATTCCAGGACAGTTTGGATGACATAGAATATCCCATTATTATCTCATACTGTCAGTTGGTCTTTCAGGACATTCATTGAATATGATTGAAAACATACCGTTACTATGCATAACAGATAAAGCTACTTTTATAACTATAGATCTTACGTTTTTAACTCCAGGACAGAAAGAGTTTCAGCATTATGTATTGCATATGTGAATGTTGTAGTTTTGTTTTGTCACAATTTTCAGTCTCGCATGAAGAGTGAGAAAGAGTTTAAAAAAGTGTTTAGTGCTTGCACTTCGTAAATGAGGTTAGGCAAGATTTTCTGACCCATTTTATGAAGCCAGTTGCATGCTTATCAGCATTCAAAAATCAAAACAACGCCGCGATTTCACAAAAATCACAAAGAAACCATCGATTTTACAGAAAATCAAAATAGAAACAATATTTTAATTGTATTTAATAATGAAGAAGAGTTTTATTAGAAATGGAAACCTGACACTAATCAGTCTAGCCTGTCTGTCTGTCTGTCTGTCTGCCTGTCTAACCCTTATAGACTCGGGAACTACTGAACTGATCAGCGTAAATATTTGTATGCAGGGGTTTTTGGGGCCGTGAAGGTTCTTATGAAAGTTCGAGACCCTCTTCCCCTGCTGACTCCCATACAAATGAAACACAAATTTCTGCATAACTCGAGAACTAATCAAGCAAATGGAACAAAATTTGTCATGTGGGGGTTTTAAAGGCAGGATTGTTTTCATACAAATGAAACATAATTTCAATCAAACATGAGAATTATCCAGGCAACTAAAGCACAAAAATTTCTCGGATAAGAAGCATGTTCTGATAGCAGTTGAACCAGAGGACTGAAGAAAGCATTAGTTCTTGAAGCCTGCCACTTTTGGTGTAGTGACGATTTTAACATTTTAAGCTCGGTTCACAATGGATTATATTTTTCTACGATTTTTACTTCTACCAAACAACTAGTATCAATAATTTAGATAAAACATTATAAATCTTGGCTAATAAACAATGAAAAACTACTATCGTTGTAATAAACACTGCACTAGGTACAACACGGAAGATTTTTCTCGAATCAAATTACGGAAAAACACGACAACTTCCGTCGCGCATATTGTGTTTGCTGCATACAGCCTCCAATAAAATCGAGCTGTTAAATCAGCACCGCACGCAGCACCAAGTTTTCGGTTTCACGATTGTTGTTCGTGAATGACAGCCGCTTCAGTCCTGTGGTTTGAACACCTTCTTAGTCAAGAAAGGAGGATGGTTGAGCTACTCTCACGGCTGCATTATGCACAAAAAGTTAATCTGAAGTCAAACAAGAGTAAATTACGTTCAAACTTACAGGATACGGCGTAGTTTGAAGATAAAAAAATTGTCTATGAAATGCTTCCACAGAAAGAAAACCATGGTAGAAACTACCGATCCAATGGTTTAAATAAACGAATGAAATCCATTCGTACTTTGGTTTAAATGCAATACACTTATTGAACTACGTTGCAGTACTATTAACAATCAATATGCAACTAGCGATTAGAAATTGGTTCACTGTTGAAGAACCCCTTGGTCCGAAGTACACCTTGAGGCCAGCACCTTGTTATACATATTTGCGCCTTTGTTTTGATTTGCTGTGTTGTTTTGACAGAATATTTGAGAGTGTGTTCGTGTGAGCTCATTATGAGGGGCGCATTATTAAGCTTGGGACCGAGCTTGGGACGATGTGCTAGTACTGAATGAGCCAAGAAAAAAATCGTTTTTGTATGGGATCTACTGGTCTTAGAGTTAGTCTATGGTACTATTCCTGTTTATGTAAAATAAGTTTTATTTATTCTTATGAATATTCTCATTCAGACTTCAATCCGAGGATAACATGTGTTATTATAGTTCACTAAAAGAATTGAATTGTGTGCAACAAAGAATAATTTAAAAAGAAAAAATTCAAAAACAAATAGAAATGATTGTAAATACTTCTAAGACTATGTATATTTAAAGTTTATTGTATATTCAAGTGTTTATATGTTACTCGGCTCCGCTGTGTTGTTCTGACGACATTTGAGCCCTCTAATCAAAAAAACTCAAAAAGAAAGGTGAATAGTTCTGCAAAACTGAATTTTCTCAGGAAATTCAAAACGCACTTCGAAGTGCTAAACAATTTCCATTAACATGTGATATCGAACAGCGTTAACCACATCCCTTCGTCCAGAAGTGATCGCACAAGTCAACGAACCCTGAAATGACCCACTTTTCACCTATCACACACATTCAACACATTCAAAATAACCCACAGGACGACAACTGTCACGACACTTTCCTTTTTTCGCCTTCGAGCAGCGACAGAACCAGGCGCGACAGTTGGCTGAAATAGCGTCACCGCAAGTCCTTTTTTTCTTCTTCTGCGTTTCGGTTCAGCAAGTCCAACTGTTCCGATCGAGTGCCCCTCTCTCCGACCGCTTCGCTTGCGGCAGCACCACCTTAATGTTTTCATTTGTTTCAAACTTTCCCCTTCGCGGTAGTTGCCTGTGTGGCCACAAAACGCCCAGCAAAGGATGACGCCACCTTACCACTAATGGGCTTCTACTTTTCTCGTTCGGTCTCTCCCTCTCCATGGCAGCACTGGTGGTCGATTTCACGCATATGTTTTATTTGTTTTGAGATGTATTAAAATGTTTGCCCTCCCTCGAGAAGCCCCCCCCTTCTATCCATCCCGACTGATGTAATCCGAATCGATCCGGCAGCGAGGCTTCTAAATTTCCCGATCTTCGTTCGATCGGTTCGGTTAGGGTGTGTGTTTACTTGCGGTTTGCTTTCTGCTGTTCATTTTTCGAATTATTTCGCTGCTCCTTCCTGGAGATATCTTCCTATATCGTCTGTGCCGCTCCAGAGCCGCGCGGGATCCATCCGCGGAGATCTGCTGTTGTTCTCCGCGCATTTCGTCTGCTGCTCTATCCCGGGGAACTGGAAATCCCGGTGATGGCATTGAGCGCGGGGGTGAGGTTTGTTCTATTACTTAAACCTATATTAAGCGAGCTATAATTATGTTGTCTTGAGGTTTCAAATTTATGCTTAAAAGCACTTTCCTAACCGCCTCTCCTTCGCCACCCGCACACCGGCTGCTGTTGGGCTTCGGGTGTGCTTATTTTTCGGCGAGGCTTGATTTCGCGTAAATCTTCTTTTAGCGGCAGCCACTGTGGCGGCGTGGCGGCGGCGGCGACGACGGCGGCGTCATGCTTTTTGCCAGAAGGCTTTTATCGATTTCGTATCTGGTACGTTTCCTGCGTAGCTGCTACTCACGGCTGGTCAGCAAAAGCGTAGCCCTCGCAATTAATAGGAAGTAGAATGGTCGGGTGATCAATATCCATGAGAGTATGTAACGGATTTATGTAACCTGATCCACCTCGGCTTTGTACATTAGTGAGCTCCAATTGCAACTTGGGTTCATTGTGTATTTCATTTGAATAAGAGAGCAAGAAGTTTTAGCTACGTGTTCAAGATTGTTGTTTTTTGGAAGATCATTTAAATTTGAATTAAATGCGTTGGCAGGTATGCAATGCCTATTAAACAGTAGTAATTCTCAGAGTACAGAGATATGCGGAAATTCAATCCGGTGGTTTGGCAACGGCGTTCGTTTTGTTTACAAAGGCTGCCAACACTTCCACAGAGAAGCTTTGTGCGAGACTCCGTCGTTGTCAGCTCCCATTGTTGCTTTACAATTATAACGTTCAAGAGATTTATTATGATATTTATAAAATTATCGTTTTGCACTATCCGCGGAGGTGTTAAATCATCGAATCATCACATATCTCTGTACTCTGAGGATAACTAGGTGATTCCTAATGTTGACTTTAGACTTGGCGTGTCCATGGTTGGACGGCTACGAGGGGATCTAACCAAACTAACAGACAGCATAAGACACTGGAGCAGAATTTTCTTTAAAATACTGACGTTGGACATTGTCCGAGCAGAAAGATAGCTATAATCTTCGGCATCATCCCAACACGGCACCAGTGAAGTGAATTGACTAAAGTGAAAATGGCCTACTGTTCAAATTCATCCAAACTCAGCATCACATGAATCATTAAACCCAAAGAAAAATGTTACATGATTTTATTAACACCACAAGTTCTGCAAAATACTGATGTTAAATTTTGATTTTTGAAGCGTAATAAACAAAAACCATTTTTTTAACTCCATATACAATACTTGGCAATCGAAACAATCCAGCAAACAGTAAACGTGCTCGTTTGGCTCAAATTTTGACAGTTCTCGCTGCTCGATTGGCTCAAGATGGCCACTTCTACATATCTCTGTACTCTGCACGGAAGAAACAAAGTACATAAAGTTGAGTATTTTAAACTTAAAATTGAGTACTGTTGTTGAATTGGAGAGATGGATAAATTTGATTCTGCACATTAGGTAAAGATTACTCAATGGGTGAGTACTTCATTAACAACTCATTCTATGAGTTAAAAAATGGAAGTCGTTTGTATACTTTTTATTTTAACGTACATCAGATTTCAAAACTGAAAACGAAAATATGTTATAGTTCTAAAGAAGCCGTAATTGTAAAAATCGCGGATATCAAGAAACATACAAACCCATAAAATTTTCAAGAAAATTTATGTTTTTAGTCTATCATCACGAGAAAGGCAGTTCTTATTTTCAATGCTGAAATAACATTTGCGTAACTAAAGTGTTCATTTTTTGGCTTTTACAAGTTTTATTGCATTAGGTTAAATTTGATGCACCATAGCAATATTGATACATATTCTCAAATTTGAGCTATTATGGCATATATCAAATTTGGCTTCCCGTACGGAATTCAGAGTTGCGTGAAATGAACCTATTTTTGGTACTTCAGTCTACTGTCGGAGTATTACTAATAGAACACCGCAGACAGACGTTCATGCTCGACTCGCCAACATGTGTAAAAAACATGGCGTACATTGTGTTAGCAAGTGGCAATTAGCAGTCAGATGGCGCCACTGATCTAATAGAGCAGATGTTCAAAATGTTGTTATTGTTTTTGTTTTGATTCAGTATACTTTTCAAAACAAACTCGTGCGTTCCAAATTGTCGCAAATGGGTCGAAAGTGCGAAAACTATTTTTGTGGGAATCGTCAAGGTAGTCCATGGAAACAAGGAAATTGTTCCTTTTACAGTTTTCCTAGAAACGAGGCCCTGTAAGTACAGAGTATTTTTAAATATGGTTTAACATAATTATGCTAAGTTTATTAAATTATCAGATGCTCACTTTGGGTGTTGCCATGCAATTCTCCAGAGGCTACAGAAATGTGAAAGATGCGCCTAAAACAGTATGTCACATACGAGACATTAGGGAAATCAATTTGCAGGCTATGTTTTAACAGGCTAATAGATTTCATTTTTCAACACGCTCATTCAATCTTTCTTGCGAAAAACTCGATTCCAGAACAAAGTGGCTAATCAAAGCGTACAATCGAAAAGCCATCCGCATGAATTTACCATTGCGGGTTTAATTAATTCAATGTAATCAAAATCTAAGTAACATTATAAATTGTTTAAATAAATTTCTGAAATTATTAATAAATTATTTTCTAATTTTCCACCACATTGGATGAAACCTGCATTTTAAAACAATAAAGATCATCAACAGCTCTTTTTCTTTCAATGATAATAAAACACAAAATACCTCAAGCAGTTATTTCAAATGCATTTTAAGTTACATCTATGAAATAACGAATAATGTGAGGCACTTCGATGGGCTGGATATAATGACAGAAACTCGTGACCGAGTTAGGTTTATTCGTCTTAATCTTGCTTCACTTTTCAGTTTCTATGAGATCTTGCCCCTCTCATTACCACTATTTGCCATTAATAATTTTTGGCAAGCATACACACATTGTTTATCTGGGTTGTTAATATTTTCTACCCAAAAGATTGTAGACTTAACATACAACAGAACAAGATGTCTTCAGCTTGGAAACCTTATGCCTTGCTGGCAACGATAACTGGGCAAGTCAAAGTACTGTTACTAAGTACACGTTTGCCTTTTGCAACTAATCTTGAGGTCATATTGCGGCGGTCTGCCCAAATCATAACCTGGAAAGAAAATGATGTTTTTGTCTCGTTTAAGCTTGGAGTTCGTACTGTTATCACACGATCCAAGCTTCATTTCATTATATACTTACAATAGAGCTTCTTTGAAGTAGATAGCTGGACGTTCCAATGATAATTGATACACAATTACAGCAGTAACACCGAACAATTAATTAATAACTCCTGTGCGGATTTACGTCGATTGTTATTGTTTTGTTTTAAGGTTCGGTGGGAGGTAAATAAGGCGGTGATTGAGATGATGAGTGAATCTGTCAGTTTTAAACTAGCAATAAGTTGTCTAGGCGGCGCTAGTATATAAGGCGATTCAACGTGTTTCGATTTGAAAATTTACACAAGAAAAATGAAAATGGATGTATGAGAATAAACGTCTGTCTGCGTAAACACCATTGACTATACTACACGCTATTTCCAAACAACCCAAAATTGAGTACGTTTGAATCAAATCCGTCAAAAGTATGGCTAGTCAAAAGTGAGTAGAGATAGTTCATATAGGTAAGATGACAAACAGTCCGCATCGGCATGAATCCGATCGATGTTTACTAATTGTCAACGTGTTAGTCCTAGCTATCTTTACTCACTTCTGAGTAGCCATACTTTTGACGGATTTGAGTCAATCGATCTCAATTTTGGGTTTTTTAGAAATAGAGTATACCCAAACCGGTGTAGGGTTGAAAAGTCATTAGGCCGAATTCGAGCAAATAGAAGACTCAACTTTATATTTTATGAAATCTTTGGTAATGAACTTTCATGGGTGTTTATCCCTTGCTCGTGGTCTAAGAGTAATTTCCATCTAATTTCCATGCTTTATGGAAGATTGCATTTATAATTTCTTGAAATCTTCTAGACATAAAACCTCTGAGCTCTCATTCCAGCTTTCAATCATGCAGCATCTAGCAAATCTTTCTTATTTCAAAACGTTCAATCAGCTAGCATGCCTTTTGAAAGAGTATATTTAGTAGGCTTTGGAATCTTTTTTAAAATGAATCCAATGAACTTTAGAGGGAGATTTTTTCTCGTTTACATTATAAGCTGTTCGAAGCAATGAATTAGTTTAGACAATATTTCCATCCCTGAATGAAGAGCATTCCTTTTGAATTTCAAAATTTTCAATTTACTAACATGGCTTTTTGAAAAGTGAACTTGGGTATTCTCATGATCTTTGAGATTTTCGAGAAGTTTTTCCCTGTTTTAGTCATAAGCAGTTCTATTTAATTTCGAAACATTAAATCCGCTTACAAGCCTCATTGAAGTTTCTTTTATGTTTAAAAAATTGAAAATAGATCGATTCCAAGCAAACAGAAATAAATAAACGGATTAATTTAAAGAGCCACTTTTAGAAAAGAGGGTATATTGATCGATTGGAACAAGCGATTTACTGTCATTCAGGTTTTAGAAGCTGCTTAAAATCGAGTTTGGCGTATATTTCGTCATTGATCAAAGCGCAGCCTTTGTGTTTCGCCCAAACACGGTAGCACAAGAGCTTTGCACGCTGTTGACCACGGAATTCTGCTTCGTGTGCTGGTTTGGATATTTACTGGCTTTGACTGCGCAGTTCACGATCCCTGGGTCTAGTTTTTTTCGTAGGTCCGCTGATTCCTTTCCACACTTAGGGTTTCCTTGTAGGTTTTTAACACTCAGCAAACTGTTGTTTTCGGCTTTTCAGCACATTAGCCTGCTTTCGGGTTCCATTTGACTTTATTTCTGAACGCGATCGACTACTTTGATCAAACTTGCAGAAGTAACTATAATTTAGAAGAAAAATTAGTAATCTCCATTTAATTCCAACTACCTTTGCTTATCTTCGACAGATACGCGTATTTTGTCGAAGATAAGCAAAGGTAGTTGGAATTAAATGGAGATTACTAATTTTTCTTCTAAATTATAGTTGCAAGTATTCCACTAAACAGCTCAAACCCTCTAGGATTCATACTTGCAGAAGTGTTAACAAACCACTGTCAAAAGATTTTCTATTCACAACCCGTACCAATTTACTTTAAATTAGCCTTTTCTATATGGTTGTGAGATTTGGACCTTCTAACGCTAAGACGAATGGAGGAGGGTTATTCGAAGGCTGACGATTCGAGTCCACTTCTACCGCGAAATACAGAATGCATGTGGTATCTCTACTCTATAAGGCTTGATGATCCATTTAGTATTTGGTCACTTCTTTTTAATTACTGCGGCACCTCTGGTAGCCGTAATGAGAAGCAATGACAGCACAGTGATCCAGGTTTGTTTACTTAGCGGTGAAAGTTTCAGTAATTGATAATCACCTTCAAAAGTTATCAAAAACTTAACGAAAAAAACAGGAACACATTTTGCTCACTCACAATCTGATGTGGTCAGAAGGAATGATCGCAAAGAATCTTAAATTCCAAAAATCGATTGTTAATACAGTGCTGAAACGTGACCGGGAAACCCTATCGCTGGGTCACACAAAACAAGACAGCCGCAGAAGAGGAACATACGACCAGAAACTACGAGTGAAAGCCCGTAGGGCAGTCCGGAAGAATCCTGGGATCTCTTTGCGTGATTTACCGAAATGGTTCTTTGCCCAGTACAGTGCAGTTTGACGAATCTGTCGGGTTTTAGGTTTCCAGCCATACCATGCCAGCAAGCACCCCAAAAGGACCCTGAAACAGAACCTGGTTGCAGCAAAAATGCTGAATGAGCAACGTCTCAACTTCTGACGAAATACAATAGATGCATTTTGATGGACGATATGTTAAAATTTGTAATGCCTCTCCCCACAAATGACCATTCTTAATGTATGACTAGCGTATGGTCAGTGCAAATATTATAATAATTTTCAAAGAATAAATTGCCTTTTTCATTATTTTCAGAAGGAAAAAAAATATTTCAGTTAAAAAAAAGTACACAAAATATAGTCATAGCAAGCACTTTAAATTTAAAAAGTATATTGCAACACAAATGAAATACATAAGACTATGTTATGAACCATACTAAAGTAATTTTCAAAACTAGCAATGTCAAAAATCTGTTTTTTGATTATATTTTTATATAAAAATAATTTGAAAACAAAGACAAACAAGAATTCCGCGTTTCCTTAACTAAAAGAAACCCTGCTGCCAACCTTACCCTTTTATCCAAAATCCCAGTATTCCTGGTGCAGTTGCAAACCGGAATGAAGCAGTCGCGCCAATCGATTTTACTCCCGTTCCATAAGTCCAAACAATGGCGCATCTAGTGCGCTGTATGGCGCATCTGATGCGCTATACAGCGCACTAGATGCGCCACTGTTTGAAATCATAGAACGGGAGTAAAATCGATTGGTGCGACTGCTATTTTCCGGTTTTCAACTGCACCAGGAATATATCACTCGTGAAATGGCAGAGGATTCCGCGACTTCCAGCAAAGCGAATATCACGTCAACGCATTTCTACCCTTTCCTTACTTCGACAAAGATTTTTCATCAGTGCCTAACTGACAAACGTAAACAATGCCTTTTTTTACGAATAACTCATCATTGAAAACTCGCCTTATATATCCACCACGGTCATTTCGAAGAGGAAGAGTTCACCTATCCGCTAGAACTGGAGGCTTACATTGGTTGCCTTCGTGCCACGAGAAATTTACGGAAGAAGCCAGTGTTTACGTTTGTCTGTTAAGCCATAATGAAAAATCTTTATCGATTTGACCTCCAGTCGGGTGAGACCAATGACGTTTATATAAGGTCTGGCCCAGTAGCCACAACAATATGAGTGAAATGAGCAAAATTCGCTCATGACACTAATACCACTGCACTCCTTGCGCACGCTACACAAAAGCTCGCAAAGTGCTACGTCATACTATTTATTTTGATTCTTTTGATCCGTGATTGTTTATTGTATGCGCTTAAACACCTAATTTTTCAACCGATTCCAGTCTACCGATGACGGAAAATTGGCTCTAGATCGCTACTCGATTGTCAAGTCTCAGCGTTTGAAAGTTTGTGTGGCAAAGATTCGATTACCTCAGTTAAATTCACTATAAATGATCTATGTTATCGGTAGGAAATGCTTCTGCACAATAAATGGCATTTGTATCATGATTATTTCTACTATTCAGCATTCACAATGAACGTTTGAACCGATTTTTTTTAATATGAACCTATGCCCGCCAATAGAAAGTTCAATAGTGATACGTCATCACTCGTCGACTCAGCAATAATATCATTATTTTTGCTTCTAATACAAGCAAGCAGTGCGTTGCCCCAGACCTTATATAGACGTCATTGGCGTGAGACCAGCGTCGGTATTTAATGACGTCTATATAAGGTCTAGCCCTATGCACTGCTTGCTTGTATTGGAAGCAAAAATAATGTAAACATTGCTGAGCCGACGAGTGATGACGTAACATTATTCAGCTCTCTATGGACGTGCATAATTTCGGATTAAAAATCGGTTCAAGCGTTCGTTATAAATGTTGAATTGTGGAAATAATATTTTTTTATTAGTTCGTTTATTTATGAGGTTCGAACGTGTGTGACAATTTGCGGAGCCGATATTTAATGTTGTTGTTTACAATGCTTTACTTTTCGATGTTAGTAAAAGTAGGGTGCCAATAAATCGTTGCTGGCTCGAGATTAATGGGTCACGTTATCGTTTGGATCTTAGTTAAGCTAAGTGTTGCTGCTCGTGTCTTCAACTGTCCTTGGTTTCTAAAGGCCCTTTCAGGAGCTAGGCTAAGATATTTCCAATAACCCCTTTCAGGAGCTAAAGCTTGTACGGAATAAAATTGCACCACTTTTAAATGGCTGTAACTTTTTACCCGTTGGGTATTATCTATTGAAATTTTGGGTGGAATTAGTTCAACGTGTATTTGTTTACGCTGTGTAAGTTTCACTAGCAGATGTGCAATTGTTTCGAAGATAGAGTGGGAAGAACAGCAGCGAAATTTTGCGCACGTACCCCTAAAAACCCGATCTTTCTTATGTTGCCATCTGCAGGAAACTGGGAATGGTACATTCTACGGTGTCTGATGTTTTAAATCAGTACCACGAACGTTTGACCATCGATCGGAAAGAAAAAAAGGCAAAAATGGAACTCCGTATAGTGTTAAGGATCACATACGGGTAGTTCAAGCTTTCAAGAGGAATCCCAACAGTTCAGTTCGAGATGTGGCGAAAAAACTGAATTTGACCAAAACTTGCGTGCACGGAAGCTCTACACCAAGATGTTGACGAAACCACATTGGCTCGTTATGGATGATGAGACGTATGTAAAAGCAGACTTCCGGCAGCTTCCAGGGATCCAGTTTTTCACTGGTCATCATAAATTCGATGTCCCTGAGGACGTTAGAAAGCAGAAGAGGTCAACGTATGACAAAAATATATGTTTTGGCAAGCAATTCGTTCGTGTAGAAAGCGGAGCACCCCATTCGTGACAACTGGAATGGTCAATGGGCAGGTGCACCTAAAGGATTGCCTCCAAAAGCGTCTAATTATTCTTTCTTTTCCTTTGAAATTCAATAAATTCCCACCAGGATGAAACCTTGACCCCTTTTTATGTACTTTTTTGATGAAGAAATGTTTAATTTTGTGCGGCCAAATACTAAGCGGATCAAGCTTTATTGGCATCTGTCCAATGCCGGATATTCCAAAGAGTGCTTCAATTTTTAAAGGTAAGTGCATCCCAATAGGTGGATTGGGTAGTGGCCAAATGAGTGGTCCGGTACTTAAAGCATTTGCGCTTACCCTTTAGTAATCCGGATGGAAAGTTGACGGGATATTCTGACGCGTATTGGGCCGGTGACGTCCGAACATGGTATTGGCAAAAAAAGAGTAAAAAAGGACTGCACCGCACTGACGTGAGTGAAATTCTCTTAAAACCAAGAAAAAAATGGCTGGAAAACGGGACGAACATTACGAAATAGGGGCCTCAGATAGCCTAGTCGGTAAAAGCACGGAACCACTAATCTAGTGGCGGCAGGCAGAGTATCATTGAGCTATACCACCCAATATACAAATTCATGCATTGGTGATTGGCTTCGAAAGCACTCAATTTAATAACTGTGGAAGTGCATCTAGAACCAGTCTTGATAATGGCCATGCTCGTTAGGTTCAAAAGCGTGGATTTTCAGGCAACAGAATATTGTCAATAACCTTGGATTCGCCGAAAAGAAGAAGAAGAAAATTACGAAATCAGTAATATTGCAAAAAATTCAAATTCAAGTGTTGCGGTATAAAACTAACAATGGAGGATTTCACCAGGGTGACTCTCCCCAGTGAAATATTTCTGCTCTCTTCGGTGCTCCTCGGAGATCACTCACACGCTCTGGCCTGTTGTGTAGTGAGGGTGCAAACGACAGACACTTTGGTGTCACTCAACTTGACAGCAGAGAGTGGAAACAAAACAGAAAATCTCTCGGGTGAGTTTGCGTTTGCCAATGTGCGGAGTATTTTTTCACTAAGCACCTTAGTTGCACCGAGGAGAATTGCATTCCTGTAGGTATTAATTTGGTTTTATTATGGCAGCAAGATGTGCTAATAGGTTTCAAGTTTTAGTCTGGTTTATGAGAACCTACACAGCTTCTTTACAACTAAAACCTTGTCTTCTAAGGTTCCTTTTACTTACATCAAAGGTTTTATTTTGACTTTATGAACTCGTAAAATGCTATTTTGAAATGCCGTTTTGGGACTCATTCAAATTATCTTATTATGGACAGATGAAAAAACATTTTAAAACCGACTAGAAATTAGAAACAAAATAGTATTTTCCATTTAATTCCAACTACCTTTGCTTATCTTGACCGATACGCGTATTTCGTCTACAATGTGCCGACTTCTTCAGTGTCTCGTACTAATAACTCGATTTTTTGCCTCCAGTAAATGCATTAAACGGTAAATTGGCATTGATGAAAGTCTCCAAATGGCCAAATAGTTTTATAGTAGCCATTGCTAAGAGAAATTGGCTTTCTGAAAAAAAAATTTATTTCTTTCGCTCGCCATATTGAAATATAAGAAAACATTGAAATGTGGAAACCTAAATACACCCAATATTAAATGTAATACAAATGAACTTTAAATCGGCAACCAATTTTGGCATTCTTTTAAATAACCTGATGGAATTCCATGAATTTTCAGGCAATGAGTAATTTATTGAATATATTTTTTTTTCAATTGCGTTTTTTATGTAAACTCGCATAGTTTCCGAGGCGCTTTTAATCTCGACTCTTATCGTGCCAATATTCACCATAAAATTAAATGCGCATATAATTTGGAGCATGATGAGCTATAAAAAAAACTCGATTTGTTTTGGTTGTTTTGTTATCAATTTTTTCTTCGATATTATTTACTGTTAAATGAATCAGAAGAGCAGAGAATCGAATAAAGCAGAACAACAAAAACCAACCTGAAGTTTGACAGCTGTGGCCATTGGGCCATTTGCTGGTTTTGATGGCAGCCAATAGGTTTTATGAAGGTTCTCAAGTGGTTATAACATTTTTCACTAGAACATTTTCAAAATTTTAATGGTATTGTAAATGTTTTATACATTTATTTGCACAACCGTCTATAGAGTGGGCCACTTTGTATACATTTTGGCTTTAAAGATGCATTGAGGAGGTGTTGGTGGATAAAACAGTTTTGAATGTAGTTTTATCAACAAGCCGGAAGGAGTGCTATACGGCTGGAATAAAACTAATATTGTTACTTGGGATAGGATCACTAGTTTTGACACATTGAGTAAGTGTGTTAGTCCCACATATTATCCGTTGGTTCTCTGTGTATGTAGTTACAGCTGATCTGACAATAACGGAGTAGCGACCTCGGGTGGTCAATCATGCTCAAGTTCCAAGCTAAAGTTAGTGTTTTAAAATAAATGTTTTAAAGCTAATGATGCCACTATTATTGGGACTTAAGGAAGTCTGTTGGTGTTGACTTCAACTTGAATAATCTGTTCGACGTCGTAAATCCGCTACCGCCAAACACGGCGAAAAACTTCACCGTGTGTTAGGCATTCCAGACCGTGATTGCTTAGAATGCTATCGTGCTTCCATACACTGTATATAGCATAGGTACTTGCGTCGGCCATAAATCACCCATCATCGCCGTCGCCGTTGTCCTTGTCCTCGTAGACACAACCGAACCAAATAGCGCATCCATTCTCGTTCTCCGGGAAGTAACGACATATATATATATTCAGTGCAGCAAAAAGCACAGCCAGCACCAGCAAAACATTTGCCGGTTTGGGAGCTACCAGATTACACGATTAAAACATCATTTACCCGATGGTGATGGTGGTGGTGAAAAGATCATTCCCAGGCAGCACCAATGAGTAACAGCATGCGTTCACAACCGAGCAAACTGAGAGATTCCCTGCTGGGTGCTCCTGCTCCTGCTGCTGCGCTGTAACAACTTCGAATTTAGCATTTTAGCGGCATTCGCCAGGACGAGGATGTATTTTATGTGTGGTGTATTAAAGTTTGTTTAATCATCCCAGCGGGGTGACCAGGAAGGCGAATGGCGCGTAGAAGTGGCGTTGAAAATTGCACTTGGTATCTCGCTGTGCGTGTTTATGCGGCCGACTGTCGAGAGGGTGATTAATTCGGTTTAATTTGTCCGTTGGATTCTGTGACATACTCTGTTATTAGTGGATTATCCTTCCTGTGTTACCGACCGACACACGAAAGATGGATCGATGGAAGCTGATTGACACGGGAAGCGGGGCTGACGGATTACTCATCGATCGTTGGGAGCCGTGAAACTTACCTGGAAAAGAACAGAGAGAAAGAAATAATTACGTTAGTTTAGGTTGCAGAAGGAAACGAAAAAAAACGGCAGCAAACGAAACAAAGTAGATGGATTCTCGCTAGTGCACAGTGCGCAAAATCAATAAGATGACAGGAAGTGGTCGGTCGCTTCTTGGAAATGGAAAATCATCACCAATGGATGACCTGCACCAGAGGAGAGCCAGAGGTTCAACTCGTCGATCACTGCAGCAGCGTCGTCGTTCGGATGTTGATGATGATGACGTTTTCAAATGCAAGGCGAAGCGATAACGTATCATTAAAAAGTGAACCACCGCACGTTAGCTTAGCCAGAGTTCACCCGGGTCCGAATTGTGGGAAGATGGGTGAGAAGGGGATCTAGAGAACTGTGAATACATCATAAAGCGTCACGATATAGTCATTATCTGCCGCCGGGTTTTGTGAGACGATTGTCCGGATTTACGGAATGCGGTGCAACAGCAGCGGATGTTGAATGTCGTGCCCAGGGTGAAGAACTGGCTGCCAGCACCTAGCTTCTACCAAGCTGTACGTATGACCAATTCAGTACCGTTTAATTAGTTGCAACTTTGTTGGGATAGGCCTGTTTTCCGAAGGGAACGAGATGAAGAAACCGTTGCTCTGTGACAGGAATCAATTTGAATAACAACTCATGACGCATTCGGATCATGAGTCGTCTGTACCTCGTTCGCCAACTCGCAGGTAATAATTATAAATTATTCACGATTTATTACTAATCGCCTTGTACGGATCCATCTACGAGTTCAGGTTTTCGTTGTCGTCAACCCTGAGTGTGCTCATGGCCCGAGCAATCTCGGATCGAACAAGGATCATTACAGCATTAGAAAAATTCGAACTCGAGGCGCGAGCGGTCGATGCTTATCTTAATCACATTTGCATCTATCCGCTTTGGAGGCGGCCAAGTAACATGACTTCCCGATATCTACGCGCGTGTCCAAAAAAAAAAGCTGAGCCCTCTTTGTCGCTCCTGCACTCGTTCGATTCGAAATCGATGACCCCTTCCGGGCACGCGTTCTCCGGGCCGACACATCAAAAACAAGTTATTGATGGTTTGTTGATGTAAACTTGTGCCTACCTACCCTACCTGCTCTCGTCGCCGAGGACCCATTATGGTCGAGCACAAGTCCCATCAAAAGAAAAATTCAAAATTGAAACGAAACGAAAGGATATCGACGCCGAGGGCACTTTCGCCGACATCGACGATGCACAGTTGCGGGCACCAGTCAAGATTTCAAGTCTTCACCGATCAACAACAGCCTAGCCGCAACCACTCACAAGGATGCCAATGATTGTGCGGAATAATTTATGCCAGTAAACCACGGCGATTGTTGCACATGGAAAGTACATCGTAATATCGATCGGGGAGATAAAGTCCACTTTTTCCATCGGTGAATTTTCCACTTCCCACACGATGATAATATGCGACAGAGGTGGACACAATCCCGGCGGATTACTTATTCTGCTCTGTTTCTGCCCGAGAGCCAGAAGGGTCATTCCGTACGAAAGGGGAACAGTTCGATGAACTGGTTCCTGTGACTGGAGCTGTTGTGGACAACCAAGGTCGATGATCTTGGTTTTGGGACATTGTAAGTAGCTCTTTTGGTAGGATACATTTTTCGGCTGGCTTGAAGGATCATTATAGGGTTGATCGTGAGGAACTTGTGGGGACTATGTAACGGATAATTGAATACAGAGATGAAAAGGGTTTAACCGAATTTAGGAGCAATACATTTTCTCGATGAAATTTCAGAAATCTATGTTTGCCATGGTTTTCACAGTTTGAGCAAAGCAAGAGCATGAGTATAATTGACCGATCAGGTATTGTGAACCTAAATTAAGACAACACCAGGGCAGGTACCGTCCGAATACGGTAAAATATAGAATACAGGTCAAATATCCTCTGCACTCCACGAGAAACCACTGAGACGTTGGTTGAACGGGTTGGGTTGGCAGCAGGGTTCGTTTGTTAAACGGTACGCTGCATTCTTATTTATCATTGCTTTCCGATTATTCTCCATTTAGCTGGTTTTAAAATAAATGCACAAATATACATTTACATATTAGTACCAATTTAAACCAACAGTAGGGATGCCATTGAGGTCACTTACAAAGTGTGAATGTGGTTTTCTATCCAGAAACAGTGTTTTAATAATGCCGAAACCCGATTCAAACCAACAGTAAAGATGCTGTGTGGGTAACTCACTCACTAAGCGGTGGTATTCCAATGGGAACACAATCTATTTTTTATAACGCTTGAGAGCCAATTTTGACCGATGTATGCCCACAGTAACACGCTCGTTCAGATCTACTCTAAATAAAGTAACTTTCACTCAGTTTCGTATTTTCATGCTAAATGTCAACAACTGAGTAACATGAAATAAGGAAACTAAGTAAATGCTATTCTGATTGTAAAAGCCCAGTACTTATAAAAATAGGGTAATTAACGTGGTTGATTCCTAAGGTTCAGTCGATCAAAAGTTTTCTAGATGGGATGACTGTATGTTGTAATCAACAAAAATGTTAAGCCGAAGTGCCGAATTCTATCCATGAATAGATTGTAATTCAGTTTATAGAATTACAAATTTAATGTTTTTCAACACTTCCGTTTCAACAAGACAGTTGTCGTAAAAAATAAACGATTTCATTAAAATAAAAAAAAAACAAATAAAATTAGATATTGAGTTATGTTTACTCAAATTTTGAAAAATGACCTAGTTAATCAGAAATTAGTAACTTTATTGCTACTCTGATAAGGCATGACTGATGATGTTTACTCTTATTTTGACAGATGACCAGGGTTGCCATTAGTTTTTGAAAAATATCTGGCATGTCACAAATAAAAAATCTGGCAATACACGGAAATGTAAAAATCTGGACTAATATTTGAAAGAGGTCACAAATAGTACACATGTTACAAATGTTGATGGGCCTTTTTACAAATGTTGTATTGACTTGTATACTCGCATACTTCAGTAACAGACAAGGGTGAAACTACACTATTTGACCAATGCCTAATTATTTGACACTCATTTGACCAAATATTTGACGAATTACCTAATCGCACAAAATAGCTACGAATCTTTTTCAGTGGACGGAAACGGCACACGACATATTTGCACTTATTATTTTGTGGACTGCAGGCTTGTTCACAGTAATACATCCAGGTTCATTAGTTTGTTTTTTTTCAGCACTGAAAATAATATGAGCACATGAGTGACGTGGATATAAAATAAGCAGTCATGCAAATAACTTTACGCTTCAGTGAAGTGGGATTGTACGACGCTTTTTTTTAAATATGTTTTAATTTTCAAAAAGTCTGGCATTATGGGGGCTTCTCTTTTTGTCTCTTTGTCGATAAAAAGTCTGGCAGTGCCAGAAAATTCTGGCATGATGGCACCCCTGCAGATGACCAAGGAGTATCAAAAATGCGTAAACTTTCAATTACTCTAATTAGGGTAGTTACACTTTAAACGAAACTGAGTCGTTTTCTACTCCGTTTTGAGTAATTACAAACGAGCGTGAAGGGTGCTGCTGTGGCCTCTTACAAAATGTGGATTCATTTGCATTGTTGTTGGAAATGTCCGAGGGCCGATTTGGACCCATTTGGACCCAATTAATAGAATAGATTAGCTGTTCGGACCGCTCCCAAAGTGTAAAGTTTGTTTTTTTTTTTATTGGAAATACAAGGTAATTTTTAATATTGCTAGAGAGTCAATTTGGATCGATTTACATTTGACAAAATCCGAATATTTTATGTTAACGTAAAGGAAAAAAATCACCGGTACTTGTCAAATTTTACCGAAATCCGTTAAATCGGATTACCGAAACTTCAGCAGTTGAAAGTTCGGTAGAAAATTATCAAATTCTGTAAAATTTTCTAAGTATGTTGTGCTATCAAATTTATTCACATTACCAAAGAGACGACGTTTAATGGCGTTTACTTTACATAACACTTCGTACTCTAATCCACAGTATAGAATAAAAATACGAAGACTTGCGTAAAATTATAAACCATCAAATAACTCATAACCTTAAAAAATGTTACAGATGATGGCTTAATGCTTGGTTGCAAAATAAATGGATGAAAAAAGGTCTCTAATTGGAAAGGTATAAAATGGCTAAGATGTGTTGAAACAAAATAAATAGCAAAGCTCATAAAAACCTGGAAATCTCTACCGAAACTTGAAGTTTCGAAAATATCTTATTGAAAATGCTCTGTCAGTACTTATTTGTTATCTATCACAAATAAATAACGACGTCAATAACGACGGGTTCCACTTCTTCACGGCTCATCGGGAAGGGAAGGTTGGTTAGTTAGTTGGAAGGTAGTCCAGATGCATCCGGGAAAGTGATGTGATCCTTCTACAAAGAAAAAAGACGTAATGGTTTTACATCCTTCGATAGGTACCCATGTGACTTAAATCGCGGACAACGATTTGTTTGTTTTTCTCTTGATGCCTAAAGTCAATTGCATGCAAATTCCTTATTGATAATTATTGCTGTCAGAGGCTTGAGCTTAAATCCAGTCCCACAGTCCACCTTACTTTCAAAAAACAACTAGGCCAATAAACCTTTCTCGGCAGACCTAACCCCCATTTTTTTATGTTTCCTTTAAATGCAATGAACTTCTTATCAGTGTCTAAAAATTTCAGTTTATCCCCACCTATGTTGATGAGCAACTTGTTCCAGTGTAAAAGATTTTATTTATGTTTGACATTTCATATTGCCAGTGCGTGGGCGATGTGAATAACGCTGTTCATTAATCTTCTGTAAGTTTTGCTTTGTGCTGTTCATTCGAACCCGATTATTGCGGAAAAAATTTGTCCCAATTGGTTGCTTCAACACGGTTCCAGAACCTTCAGCTGTTTTTTCTGGGTTTCCGCTTTGTTCTCCGTTATAGCTGGCTTGAACTGACGCTTCCGCATGTGGATATCCATTTTGGCAAAATTCTTCTTGACCGTTTGGCCGGTCGCACCGACTTGCCGGCCCAAAGCACGGAAAGAAGTGTCCACCTTGCCTTCCGTCTTTTATTTGAGCTTTTATTGAATCCTCCGGTCGCTTAAAACGGACTAGGCTTCCGCTCCATGGACTCTCGCTTATCCAGAAGTGTCAGAATCTTGTAGATGTTTCCGCGATCGTATCCGCCTGACATAAAGTGGGCCAAAATGGCCGACTTTCTTAGGCGGTACGAACAAACCATAGCTGGAAGTTGTTTCACTGTTCTCACCATAGCTACCGTAAACAAACGAATGGAGTCAAATTTTCGCAGTTTACAGGAAACTAGTATATATTGACTTCTGATCGGTGGTCCGACCACCAGGCAGGGTAATCGCACCAGAAATCGAAACATTTAGTCGCTCTTTTTTAATGCACGCTTTACATCGCATAGGCTCTACCAGTCAATGTGCAGTCGATGCCTGTAGCAACTGCATATTTTTGAAAACAGTTCTGGATGTTGGCATCATTGCATATGGTATTTTCAAAAACGACTCCTTAAATCTGTCAACAAAAATGGCCTGTTGAAGGGTGACGACATTCCGGAAAAAAGCCCAGAACTGAAGCGAAACGTATTGTGGCTTTGGATCGCCCACTTTGCATTGAAACGATCGTGAAGTTAGTCACATACCACCATCTTCCTCTGACATGCTTCAAATTGAAGGGACTCAAGCAGTTGACCTATTGACCCATTAGAAGCGGCAATTAACGTCACCATGAACATAAACAAGTTAAAATACCATCTCTAGGGCATTGCAGATGAAGTTCGAAAGGGATTGGCGAAGGAAATGCGATTCAAGCTAATATCGCTGAAAATTTACTCCGCATCACGGCTTATTGAAAACGTGTGAGGAATAGTCGTGCAGTACGCATTAGGATAAGTTGTGGTAAGGCTCTGGCGTTGTTGGAGTTTAGGAGTTTGGTTTTACTTTCTTCGGCGTCTCCAGCTGAAAGTTCTTTGGAGATGCACTCTACGGCAACGGTATAATGAGTGTATCGAAAATAAGCTATCCACAAACTTTCTTTCAAATTATGTTGAAAACCGATATTTTATTCATACAAAAAATGGATCCTTTACTGTACGAGGTTAAACTTGAACATAATGAAGACCGGATGAAATTTAAGTTATTCCTTCACGAATTTTCGAACTTTGGATCGAATGCTCTTCATCAAGTTCCGGACAAGTGTTGCATCGCATTTTTTGGACGCTGGAGCCCAAATTTTTTTGAACTCCTGCATGTTCCACGCTGCCTTACCAGTCTTCTTGACCAGTGAAGTCTTCTCTTCACGATTGCCCAGTAACGTTCGATGGGTCGAAGCTGAGGACAATTTGGTGGATTGACATTTTTGAAATCTATAACCCTTTTCCGCAAGCCAATTGAGAGTGGTTTTGGCATAGTGAGCCGATGCTAAATCCGGCCAAAACAGTGGAGGTGTACTATGCTTCTTATATAAAGGCAACAATCTCTTCTGGAGACACTCAGATCGATAGATTTCCGCATTTATAGTTCCGGTAGTGTAAAAAATGGTTACCTTCAAACCACAGGAACATATTGCTTGCCATACCAGTACCTTTCGACCGAATTTCTCCACTTGAATCGACCTGTCCGCATCGCTCACATCCTCCCCAACGACGGCAGTAAAGTATTGTGGACCTGGAAGGGTTTTTGAGTCCTCCTTTACATAGGTCTCATCGTCCATCAAAACGCATGCATCCGGACGCTGCAAAAGACGCGAATACAATTTCCGGGCCCTTGTTGCTGCTCGCTTCTTCTGTTCTGCACTTTGTTTCGAGATTTTCTGCTTCTTGTAGGTCTTCAGGTGGCTTCGCCTCTTGATACGCTGGATCATTCCGACACTCGTTCCTGCTTTTTTGGCCAAATTACGTATTGACATTGATTTGTTCTTCATTATTAGAGATACCACTTTCTGCTCCAGTTTCGGGTTGGAAGAAAGAACTATTCCAAAGAATAGTGTTCCCCAAGCTTATTAATGATGGTTTTAGTACTCGCATGATGAATTCCAAACCGTTTCGCCAATTTTCGCATAGTAATACCCTTCTCACTTAGCCATGTGTCCAGAACCTTAATTTTCACTTCCTTTTCAATACGCGACATTTTGAAAACGCAAAATTTGAACCGCACAAACAAGTAAACAAAAGAAAGCTGACAGTCAAACGCACAGCATGCAGTGTTCAGAGCATAAAATACCATCACAAATACATGTGTACAACGCAAATGTATGTGGATAGCTTATATTTGATACACTCCTTATGTATAGAAGCTGAACAGTAGTTTTACAGATCAATCAAACCTATACGCATGACCAAAGAGACCAAAAAGACAAACCACAGTGTAGAATGAAAATACGTAGAATTGTATAATTTTATACATGTTGGGTTAAAGCTTGGTCTCAATTAGTGGAAAAAGGTCACATTGTCATTGCAAAAGATTCATACGATGCAGTGTTGAAATAAAATAGCAATGCTTTTCCTGTCCTGGAAAAGGTTGTCCACTTTAAAATTGCAACAGACGCAAATAGTTCTTGCATTTTTCCCTTTTAGGGTAAATTTTAGGGAATCATTGGGTTGTTTTAGTTCTGTAAGTTTTGTTTACATCCTCCTAGTGGCATTCAAAAGTTCGGATATGTTTTCGAAATTTAGTCGGAAGAGTAAAGGATTCGCAATGAAATTTGGAAGCGTATTTTGAATATTTTTAAATCCAAATCTTTCGGGCTCGAGGTAGACAACCCAATGTACCGGTTCGAGATATTTTGGCTGTTCGTGATCTGGAGTTTATGAAACTCATTTATGTTTTTTTACTAACATTAGCCTTAGATTGTAGTTAGTTTAACCTGTATGTTTATCATAAGTTTTTTTTTTCTCTGAGTTAGTGTGAGTGTTTTTTTGTTCAAGTAAAAAGAAAACCAAAAGTTTTATAGTTATAGGTGTTTAGTCATTTCCGAATTAAAAATAGACGTGCTTTGTAAAATATACTTCAAATTCCCACCCATCTTTCCATCCGTTAAACTTTTATTCCTCGAGACGGCCGCGAGTAATCGGTTCTATCTGCCAAACTTTAGTTTGAAGATAACTGATGTATATAAATATGAAAACTTGGCTCTGTAAAGTTGAGTCGATTGAGCCTGTACAAATAAATGATTTAAAAAAAAAACAAATTTTTCGCACCATAGCAAAAAAAAGTGGGAAATCGTGAACTCTATCACCACCACCACAACCACACAGCAACGTTCCACCACCAAGGGTCTGTTCATACCACGTAGACTCATTTTTAACCATCTGAACCCCCTCCCCCTTCGTAGACTTTCCTCCAAACAATTTTTCTAATTTTTGTATGGAGCGTAGACTTTTACCCCCCCCCCCCCCACAAAAGTCTACGTGGTTTATGAATAGCTTCCAAGCTCAACTCATAGCACAGTGGGCAAAAATGGACTTAAACCTACAAAAAATATACGGAATTGAAAAAGTTCAGAGGAAATAACTTATTCTTGAAGAAAAAACTCTCACAAATTCAATTGGAAGAATCAGGTTGAAAGAAGACACGAGTGGTGATAGACAGTCCATGTTCAGTATAGACCAAACTTTAAAAGACTAGAAATTCAAATAAAATTCTAATTAAAACGGTTTGTTGTAGATGTAAGAAAATCCAAAACTACTCAATAAAGACATTTTCGAAAAATAAAATAAATCAAAATAATGCCCTATTCTGCAGTTTAGGTTTTCTCATCATACAACAAACCGATTAATAAAATTTCATTTGAATTATTAGAAGCATTTTAAAACGTTTGTCTATACTAACATGGAGCTGTCATATCACCACTCGGTGTCTTCTTTCAACGGATTCTTCATAGGTTTGGTCCATTTTGTTCACTGTGCATTGAGATGCATACAGGTGGAGCAAAGAAAGGCGTTCATTCGGTTTATAAAGGTCAGTATTAGTAACGAAGAATATGTAAACAATCCATGATTTAGAATAGTGACGTAAAACTCCGAAAACAAGCGAAAGATCACGAAGCAAGTTTAATTTTTGTCCGTAAAATGCCGCAACCTTCTACTGCACAAGTCGGGATTTTTTAGCAGAAACCTTTTCATTCTTTTTTCATTTTAGCATTGAACATTTCACTAATACAACTGAAACACTCCTGCTTCATTTGTATACACCTCATTGGGCTCAACCTACCTCTTATACTAGGACAGGACCTGCCAGCTGTTAATGCAAGAACAAGACCATTAACCTGTCAAAAAAGACCGTTTTTTATTGGTCGATTTGACAACCACCTCTACCGCCTCCGTCGAGTTATGTTACAAGCAGGCAGTTTGTTGTTGGTTTGGCGGTGTTGCTAGTAGTCACTGCTTTTTCACTTTTTTCGTTTGTGAAAACTAGAACAAAAGTTCACTTTTACAGTGGTTTATTTTAAGTCAGTTCGAAATGAAGTGCAAAGCGATAAATTGTGGTCGCAGTGACGTGTCACATCCGGGTCTTAATTTTCATCGGTTCCCGAGAGATTTCGCCGTTCGCCGAAAGTGGGTGAAGGCCTGCATTGGGAACGCACGTGAAGAAGACATTCTCTTGCTAAAGATGTCTCCCCACAGCAGAATTTGCAGCGTAAGCATCAATGAAATTCATTTCCCGAACGACAAAAGAAATGTTTTTAATTACTTTATTTTCAATGGGATTACTGTGTAAACAAATCTGGCAACACTGGAGCGACCCCCGTATCATAGCAATCATAAATTTATAAGAGGTCATCTCTCTCTGAGCTGGCAGGTCCTGTCCTAGTTCTCATAACGAAACCGTCTCTCTTTGATCGAGCGTTGATCCACTAGAGCAATCTAAGTTGAAAAAAGAAGACGACACCGAGTGGTCATAAACCTGACAGCTCCCATACTAAAGTATAGGACGAAAATTTAAAAATGCTTCAAAGAAATTCAAATGAAATTTTAATTAAAAGCGGTTTGTTGCTTGATGGACGAAGCATCGAAAACTGCATAATAGGAGCATTATTTTCATTTCTTTTTTATTTTACTGAAAATGTCTTTATTGAGTAGTTTTGGATGTTTCCTCTATCATACAACAAACTGCTTTCAATTAGAATTTCATTTGAGTTTTTTAGAAGCATTTCAACATTTTTGTTCTAGACCTTAACATGGGAGCTGTCAGATTTATCACCACTCGGTGTCTTCTTTTTTCAACTTGAATTTGTCCATCGACGATCAGTCCGTGTCTCGCGAAATTTGGTTTGCTACAACAGCGACTAACCTCACACAGGTGTGTGACGAGACAATCTACGGTGCATCGGCGGAGTCGGTGCAGCATTACACCGGTGCAAAAGAGGTGGTGCAACAAGAGATGTGGCCAAAGTGTCGCACATCAAACGGAAGCACGCCAGGCTGCAACATCGAAGAAGAGCCGTCACGGGCTCCCACCGAAGCAGTAATCGCCCAACACACAATGTGGACGGAAACGGAACGGCAACAGTTTGACAGTTGTTGCAAATGACTTCGATAAGTCCAATTAGAATCGGCTTGAATCTAGCCTGTTTTTTCCGACAAGCAGGCCTACTCAGATCGGTCTTTTTCGTTGCCGTTTCGGATCCGTTATCATTGTGCTTGGGCAATAAGCACTGAAGGTTTTGTGTAAACAGTGAAGATTGTATGCATGTCCAATAGTATTAAGTTTACCATGATTATCCTGAATAGTTTGTTGAGCTGTAAACACACCCACGCTTTTGAATCACGTTTGAATGAATTTTGCATGGATGCATTCACTCCTATAGCTTGCTCTCAACTTAGTGCTCTAAATGCACTTCCACGGTTATTAATTGAGAGCTTTTTAGCATTAGTATGATTTTGTGGCAAGTGCAATCATACGAGTGGGTGGATAGTCATGAGGAAAATGAATAAAGCTCGGTTCCGTAACGTAACTCACACCAACACATTCTCAAATATTGTGTCAAAATAGCATAGCGAATCAAAACAACAACAAAGATACTAGTACCGAAAGGTACCGAAAAGCGCAAGAATTATAGCAAGGTGCGGACTGCAAGGTGTACTTCGGACCTAGGGGCTCTACAACAGTGAACCAATTTCAAATCGCTTGTTGCATATAGATTGTTGATTGCGCACTCGTAAAATGTATTATTTTTAAGAGTGTACTTTCATATTGATTATTGATTTAGTCCAGAAAACAAACAATTTTTGAGAAATTGTTTGCCAGAGGTGTCTGTCTTGGCTCTTTTTCTAGCTATAGTAGCAGGAATATTTGAAAAAAATCAATCTGTCAAATTTTAGTGAAAATAGATTTTATATCTTCAATTGGAAATTGATAAGCAAACAGTTTTTATTTTTCAATTTGGCGTTTCAAATATTGACTATGTCCACTTCAGGGTAAATTTGTTTTGTTTTCTTGTCACCACTGAGTGTGCGAATGGGTTTTATTTCGATTTTATCTGTTTTGTTTCTTGTACAACTCAGGCGAAGGCACTCTAGTATATCTTGAACCAAATACTACTGTATGTATGTAGTATATGTAATGTGTACTTTTCAGCAGGTGCAACAAGAGTCAACCGTCTGTCGGACATTCGTAATTTGTCCGTGGGTTTAGTCATAAGCTTTCAACTGTCAAAAATGACTGAAAAACTCAGTAAGCGACACGGAAGTTCAGTAAAATTTACAGTAAAAAAATCTGAAATTGGAAGCACGATAGCTACTAAAAATTACGGAATACATTATCAATCAATACCCAATTTCGGTAAAATTTGCAAAAACATCAGTTTAAAATTATTTTTTACTGCTATTGAGTTAAACGCATATAGCGGGTGGGTTTTTTCAAATAATCATTTTCCTCATAAAATAATTCTGTGAACGATGAGTTGTATTCTCAAGCGCCTGCAGAGATCTGGTCTCGAGATTCCGAAATAATCGCTGCGAGGTTTGGACTATGGGGATAAACATGAATGGTCCATCGACGAGGACAGTTTTGTTGACACCATCAATACAGCGAACGACATCATGGCTTCCGATGCATTTAGGAGTTGGTTGGGGAATATTCACAGCTAAAGATTTAAGAAACACCTGTTGTTGCCTACGTTTTTACACTTGCAAATAAGTCTGGTGGCTTTCATCAAAAAAAATATTATTTTGATCAGCTGCCTCGGTTTTACCATAGACTAACTCTAAGACCAGAAGGTCCCGAATAATAGGGATTTTTTTCTTGGCTCAGTCAGTACTAGCAAATCGGTCCCAAGCTTAATAATGCGCCCTTAATAATGAGCTCACACGAACACATTTTTAAATATTCTGTCAAAATAACACAGCAAATCAAAACAAAGGCGCAAATATGTATTGCAAGGTGCTGGCTTCAAGGTGTGCTTCGGACCAAGGGGTCCTACAACAGTGAACCAATTTCAATTCGCTAGTTGCATATTGATTGTTGGTTTTACTGAAAATCTGTAAAGCATTTACTGAACAGCGGATTTTTAATGACAGTTAGTTATTAGCTATTACCTTACAAAGTACACATGTTAAATAATTATAATTGTTCAGTAATATTTTCACACGAATTGCAGAAAACTTGTAGTTCTTTGACGGATATCTCTAAATTCAAGAAATTTTACAGATCATTCAGTAGAAATTCTATTTTACTGAGTAAAGCCGTAATTTTTTTTTTTACTGAATACCAAAATTAGGATTTGGTGTTAAAAAGCTTGCAGAATACATACTAAATATCCTAAACCATGATTTACTGACTGGAATAACACAGTCAAAACAAATGAACTGCATGAGGCTAGAAAAAAACTTGAATAACCTTCAAACATTAACAAACTGTATAATGAAAAGTTATTTTCGTACAATAGCTTGCACTCGTTTCATACATTGAATGAAACATTAATATTGCTTTTTAACTGGTGAAATGCCAACATTCCACTTTTTTGTATAATGCACGAAATGATTTTCGTGAAGACCAGCCATGATGGTGTTGTTGCTAAGATGGGAAGGAATATTTTTTCCATCCCAAAATAAAAATTAAAGCACTGTCGAGAGTTATGAGTTCAAACTCATTAATCAAGCATCTTCTCAACAATCACCATGGTCTAGTGAGGTCCAATACGGATTCAGTATCAGCTCTTTCCAAAAAATACAGGATCGAGTCCCATGTCAGAAACATTAGAAACACGCGGGCAACTCCACGTGTTTTCGCTTTCTTCTTCAATTACGTATCGAGTCGATATACAGGTATACCTCGATAGTACGTATATCAATTTTCTCATTTCAAATCGTAATTGCATAAAAACTACAGATTTACCTGAATTCTGATACAACCAAAAGAGAGAGCAGAAGGTTGCTCCTTCTTTTGGTTGTATTAGATTTCAGATACAACCAATAGTTTTGCGATTTGAAGTGAGATAGTAGATGTACGTACTATTGAGGTATACCTGTAATAGATCTGTCTGTCATTTATAAAACCACCAGAGAGACGTTTCTTTTTGGTTAGTAAAAAATATTCGTAGCTTTTTTGTTGTTTTCGTACAATGCACGTATGTTCTTTCTGTATTGGCAAATGCTTCGTGATGTTGACTGTTGCACGTGTGTCAATAATTACGAAATTATCTTCCTAAAAACAACAAGTCAGTTTCGTTTTAGAAAACAACCAATAGATTCGTTAGTTTTACCTTCGATTTCGTAATACAAACAAGAATTAATTTTCAGTGTAGTCACATAAAGGGCGATACGGTCAAAATTTGGTCAATATCAACTTGACGTATTTCTTTCAATTTTGCATTTAAAAAACCTGAACACCCCTCATTTTGAAGGTGTGTGTGTGTAGAATGTTGCTCCTATTTTGATTTTGGAATTCACTCTTGAGTTGTCAAAATGCCGTCCAAGCAAGAAGAGCAGCGTATCAAAATTTTGCTCGCGCATCGCGAAAATCCGAGCTACTCGCACGCAAAGTTGGCAAAATCGCTAAAAATTGCCAAATTTACCGTTACAAATGTAATTAAAGTGTTTGGGGAACGTTTGTCGACAGCCAGGAAGTCTGGATCGGGGGGAAATCGAAAACCGGAAGCCGCTGAGACGACAAAGAGAGTTGCCGGTAGTTTCAAGCGAAACCCTAACCTATCTCTCCGAGATGCCGCAAATAAGCTGGGTGTATCGTCTACAACCGTGCATCGAGCCAAAAAACGAGCCGGACTATCGACTTACAAGAAGGTAGTGACTCCAAATCGCGATGATAAACAAAATACGATGGCCAAAGCGCGATCCCGGAGGCTGTACACGACGATGCTGACGAAGTTTGACTGCGTGGTAATGGACGACGAAACCTACGTCAAAGCCGACTACAAGCAGCTTCCGGGACAGGAGTTTTATACGGCAAAAGGAAGGGGAAAGGTAGCAGATATTTTCAAGCACACGAAACTGTCAAAGTTCGCAAAGAAATATCTGGTTTGGCAAGCCATCTGTACCTGTGGCTTGAAAAGCAGCATTTTCATAGCTTCCGGGACTGTCAACCAAGAAATTTACGTGAAAGAGTGTTTGAATAAACGTCTGCTGCCTTTCCTGAAGAAACACGGTTGTTCCGTACTGTTTTGGCCGGATTTGGCATCTTGCCATTACGGTAAAAAGGCCATGGAGTGGTACGCCGCCAACAACGTGCAGGTGGTTCCCAAGGACAAGAACCCTCCCAACACGCCAGAGCTCCGCCCAATTGAGAAATACTGGGCTATTGTCAAGCGGAACCTAAAGAAGACCAAAAAAACTGCTAAGGACGAGCAGCAGTTCAAGAAAAACTGGCTTTCTGCGGCGAAGAAGATGGACAAGGTGGCTGTACAAAATCTGATGGCAGGGGTCAAGCGTAAGGCCTGGCAATTCGGATTTGGAAAAGCGGAAGCCTAACTGAATATTTTTCCTGAATTTTATACTAATTGAACTTTCACCGATTTACACGCGTTTTCCCTTGACCAAATTTTGACCGTATCACCCTTTATCAAGCCGTGCAACTTTACTCAGATTTCTCCACAGGCACGTTTACTAAAATTGGAGTAAAGGTATGTTTACCTATTTCAATGATTGAGAAAGTGTTTGTCTGAACTGCCCTGGGATGCATAGTTGACGTAACCACCATCGGTATGATTGTTGAGGAAACGCGTTTTTCCGGGTTTAAGCTGAAATGCAATGTATACCAACAATTATGGACAAATGTTCTGTCCATTTGATGAAGTTTCACTAATAAAAGTGGGCCAGCAAGATAATTAGAATAGTTTCATTTTTTTATCATCTTTAAAACGCATACGCCAACTTATGCGAATAAACAGGCATATTACTGAACGTTTATTCTCAAAGTTTGGCGTAAAAACCAGCTTGCTCTGTTCTGAATAATATGTCGTACATTAGGCTCTCGCCGATTGGATTGGCTTCACGAATACCAACGAAAAGTTTCACCCAGTAAAGCTCCCATTTGATTTTGACGATATCTACCATCGGACTTATCAGTCCAGAAAATGTTCGACTCTTTCAAAGAGCGTCAGTTGAAAAAAAAAAAAGCATGAATGTTGCAGTTACAGTTTCTACTGTAAGGTGTTGAGAGACCTGAACATAAAATTAACCCAACTGGGGCATGAAGAGTGCGAACGTTGTCAAGCCCATCCTGTTCACGAAAAGCAGACAGGGCACTCTGCTAAAGCTGATGATAATGATCAAGGAGTATCAACAAAGACCGAAGTTCAATGCGAGTTGTGTTCTAGTTGGAAGGATCACGGACGAGCGATTGCTGGGCGGACCGTGTTCAATAAATGATGACGTCAATTTCAACACCCACTTGCTATTTAGTTCCTTATGCAATTTTACTTTTTTTGATTATATATCAGAATTCCAGGCACATTCTTTTTCACTTTCTCGCCAAGTAAAAAAAATCCATCAATTCTATCCCATTTTCAACTCCAGATGCCTATAAAGGCAGTATGAGGGATACAGTATCTCTGATCGTAAGGAACCGGCCAGGTGTTTTTCAGAGGTCGATAGATGGCAAGTATGTATGTAATCTCTAATCTGCTTTCCCTGGTGCATTCAACTTCGCTTACAGCCACCCGTGATGTGGAGAGACGTCATTCATGCGACCAAATGGTGCTTACGCCAAACCGTTCTTTTAAATTTATCTCGCAATTTTTCGAAGAAACTTTTTTTGTTTTGACTTGGAGGCAATGTATTATAGGGTAAAGAATGCAAAAAAACAAAAAAGTGAATTTTGGTCGTCTTGGCGCTTACGTCAACTATGCATCCCAGGGCAGTGAAGTGTTTGTTGTTTGTCTTAGTTATTTCAGCAGCAATATTAAAAAACAAACATCTGTCGAATTTAAAAGAAAATTAAATATATTTCTCCAATTTGAACTTGATAATAAACAGTTCTTTTTACAATTCGAAATTTGAAATGTAGACTATTTCCACTTAAGCGTAGATCTATGTTGTTTACTAGTCACATCTAGTGTGCGAATGTGTTTTGTTTTGATTTCTTGTACCACTTCGGTGGAGGCATTCTAGTATATCTTGAAACAAACAATTTTGATCAGGTGTGACATGAGTTAATCGCCATTGCCCGTCATTTTTCCGTAGTTGTAGCATAACAAAGTTTGGAAAATACATACTAAAGATCCCTAAACGATTCCGCGCTGACTGCAAAAACAGAATCAAACGAATGCAACTGAATGCGGCAGCATAAAGTTAAATAACTTTCCAACAAACTGTAGTCGCACATCAAGCCGTGCTACGAAAAGATCCAGCAAACCACAACTAAGCGGCCATCAAAAGCTCATCACTGCTTACACGTGCTGAACCCGACTCCGATCTGACCCGCCACCTCCATCACCTCCATCATTCATTGTCAGATCATTTGCACTACATCATCCATCCCGATAACGTTCGAACCTCTTCCCCCATTCCGCCCTTGGATAGTAAATCTCCGCCGCTGTGCGGTAACCGTTTTTGGCGTAGGTGTGGAGATAGCTCGGTCCCTCGCAAACCGCACATTAACCTAAACGCCATTTCATACCAAAACAGCTTATAAATTCGATATAGCTCGGCCGGCGCAGTGCAGTGCCGCTGATCTGGCACACCATCATCATCATCATCATCACCACCACACAGGTCTATCATTACACCTAAAAGTCTATACTTTCGAGTAAGCAGCATACTCGGCAAACAATCAAAGCGGCAGCAGCACCAACTGTAGATCCTCCCGCGATCGGTCGGCCGGTCGACTGGCTGACTTGGCGCACGGCCTGAGAGCAGAGGAAATAATTGAAAAAAATAAAGCATAAAAAGAACCACACAACATTTTGCTTAAAAGCAAACAGAGAAGGTATATCATTCTAGTACCCGCTCCTCGCTGCCGCCGCAACTCGTTCGCTAAAATCTTTTTAAAAATCGATAAACCCGACCCATTGCAACCCACGCGCCACTCCCCGGTAGTGGGGCTTCGGAAAATGATAGTTGTTATTTTCAACTTTAAGTAAATTTTATGGTCGGAATTAATGCAGGTGTGGCGGACGGCCACGAAGTTGTCATCATGTGCTCCAATCTAGTACTGCATGCATGTAAATCTATCATCGTAAATCTTGATTATTTTGCAAAACGGGAGGCAGTCAGTCATTAATCTGTATCGTTCCTTCCCAACATTGTCAACAAATCGATTGAACCCCAGAAGCTGCCTCCGCGTTCAACATTCCAGCTGTAACATTGAATGCTAAGCGTATGTAAATGGATTCTTTTTTTTGCAATAGATAATAAATTGCAGCAAAGATAATTACAATAATTATTCAATAAAGCAAAGCCATTCCCCTGTGCGAACTTGCAACATGACGCTCAAAATAGAATGCTGCGCGACTGATTGAAAGTGTTGCACTGGCTAAATGATTTTGACAGCTGGAGCGCATGTTAAGCCGCATTGACACACGCCATGAATCTTATGGGTGGCATTGACAGGCGACATTACCATTTTAAATGCCACTAAACAAGCATTTTTCCTGTCCGTTTGCAACACCATTTCGATTATCATAAATTACAACCATATGAGCCATTTTGGACGATTGGAAAATAATGCTGTAATTTTAAGTAATTAACAATGGATAATGAAGCTCCGACCAGCTCGGTTCGCTGCAAGCTCAAAATGTGCTGATTGATTAATGTTCATGTCGTCTCATGCAGGCACGATTTGCGATATTCATGACGATTAACATGATCATCGTCGCCCGGTGTGATTAGGCGAGCCAAGCAACTCCAGCTGCAGGCCAGCAATGACGACACCGATGAGGCAGGGCTAATTAGGGCCATCATCATCATCAGCGCCGCTCATTTCTACATCAAGGTCCCACCGTTGATGATCTCTACAACCGGCTGAAAGTTGATTTATTGGAGATTAATTGATTTGGCGTGTCATCATTTTTCAAGTACGACTCGGGCATTTGCCAAATCCCCTGTTCCGAAACCCGAATCACACGATTCGCCACAGGTACTTGGAATTGAAAATCGTGCTTTAAAATTTCCTCTTTCCGGAACGAATGCCCACAGAAACGGCACTTGAAAAATTCCCTTCACGGCTCCTAGGTCCATGGGCCCGAACGAGCGCTCTATTATCCATATCCTTTCGTTTTCCCGGGGCCTGCAAACTCATTCGAGCCAACAAGGCATGAAATTTAAATAGTCACTTCTCGCACCCTCTCTCGTCTATTGTTGGACTTACAAGAAAGCGGATTTCTGTGTGTTTTAATTTTCACGGTTAATTTTCGGAGGGATCATGTTGTTCTCTGGTGTCCTTGTAGCCGGAGAAGCAAACCACACGCATTGTTGTATGGTTGCCTAGTGAGGAAGGGAAGAGGCGGCTTGGAACGGAAGGTAAAGAGAACAAGCGAAAAGGATTCCAGAGCGTAGATGTTTTTCCGGGTCTGCAGGTCTGAATTTGATGTGATTAATGATTTAGAAAAGCATGACAACCGGTGAACATTTTAAAACGAATCGTGTAGAAAGTTTCTAGTCGATTTTGATTAGTCGAAGGATGTATGAGAAATGGTTTCCTGTGCAACATCCTGATGGTTTGCCGTACCTTTTAGGATTGCAATAAAAAGGTACATCTTATCGGTCTTGTTTGTTGAAGTTCTGCAAGTTTCGATGGGGAAATTCGCTAGAAGTTTTGTACATGAGATAAACACTGCAATTTTGGACAATGCTCCGTCTACAGGAAATACCTTGTGCGGCAGAAAATAATGCGAAAATGTTCAAACTTGAGTATTGGGTTAATTCGTGTAGCTAGTGACTAATCTCTATCGAAAGTGTATTTGTTTATGTTTACTTTCAAGTGCTGCATCCAAACATTATATTTGTTTTATTGCAAATTCGTCAAAATGTTCGTGAAGGAAGTGATCACCAGTTTGTTGCTCGTCCAGAAGCAGCCGAAAGAGATTGCCAAGGTGGTAGGGTGCCATTTGGCAACAGTTTACCGCATAAAAACGTCCCTGCAGGGTGGTCCTAAGCAGCGGAAGCCTTGAAGCTACAATTTACGATTGGCATAAGTTTCATCTGCTTTGCATTCCCTCAACAATCGTAGCAACGCCTTTATTCAAGGCAATTCTTGGCATTGGGAAGCCGCTACGTTTTGGCAGTGGGACCAAATCCGGCACCTGAAGGGGAACTGGAACTGGCGAGTCGCAGTACTTCTCGGCGACAGCAAAGAAGAAGATGATCCACCACAATGCCAATTCCGGTTCCGACTCCAACGACAAATCCGTTTGCCAGCAAAGTTCTAACCGCATTGAATGGCTTAAGGGGGGGAAATATTCCATTTCATGCAATCGCAGCAACCACTGACTGCGGTTATGTTAAATAATGTGATTCCATTTGTCAACGTCAAGCTGAATGCAAGAAAACTATAATCATCCATCAAAAATCTAAGAGTCATTTCTAAAGCATTTGGTAGACATTTCACTAACAACAGAGGAATTATTTGGAGAATACACACCTAGAAAACTTTACAGTATTCGGTAATTTTTTACCGATTTTTTGAACAGCTGAACGTTCGTTAATCCGTTTTACCGGATTTCGGTGAAATTTTACAGTATGCCGCTAAAAAAATTACCGGAACTTGTGAAATTTTAGCAAAATCCGTTGAATCGGATTACCGAACGTTTAGCTGTTGAAAGTTCGGTAAAAAAATTACCAAATACTGTAAAATTTTCTAAGTGTGTAACAACAATAACATAACTAGCACAGTGAAAATTGTTTGAAATTCAAGTATGTTGTCGAAATGTTTTGACGATTCAATCGCACAAAAAAAATTATAAAATGTTTATTTTTTAAATTTTCATTACACAAAATTGGCTAACAATAAACCTTTCCGTTAAAATATGTATAAACACAGTCACATGTATCATTCTAAGTTGTCCAAATTATCTTGTGAGTAACTTTTCTGAAACTAGTAAATGGTTGTAAAATAATTATGACACTAGTAAACAATTTTTTTTAGCATAAATTAAAATAATACGAAAGTAGTGGAAATACCAAAGATGCGTCAAAATTGCTTCTGGTATTGAGATGTAACTAGAAATTAGAAGAAAGAAGAAAAATTAGTAGTTTCCATTTAATTCCAACTACCTTTGCTTATCTTGACAGATACGCGTATTTCGTCTACAATGTGCAGACTTCTTCAGTGTCTCGTACTAATAACTCGAAAATACTAATTCTTCTTCTAATTTCTAGTTACAGATATTCCACTAAACAGCTCAAACCCTCTAGGATTCATTTAGATGTAGTTATCGAATGCTGTACTCAAACCCAGCTAACTGCACACCACAAAGCCACAAAGCCGGGAAGAATGGCCGTCTAAATATCGAGCATTACAATAGTTCAACCACAGAGAACAAACGAATTGGCTCATACGAATATAACAAAAAAATCATGTGAAAGTGTGTCCATCCGCTTTTGGAAGTCAACATCATCTGCTCAACATTGTCTGCTGGAAAATTCTTGCTCTTTCACAATTAAGCTACCAGCATTAGTTTGCTCATTGGAATCCTCACCTGAGAACAACATTTGGTATTAGAATACAAATGATATGAAAGCAATATTGTGACTGACATTATTGTGAAGATTTTTTTCCAAGTTCTTTCCTGTGCAAATCCCGGTAACTCTCTGGCAGGAAGTGCACGAAACATAGTATTTTTTTATTCCAAGGCCTTCACCGTTATTCTAACTTTATGGTTTTAATATTTCTGTTCACTTTATAGACCTGCAACATTCCACCCACCTCTTGTATCTAAATTATACAAAGCGGATTAATTGCTCTTTTCTCAAATGTTTGCGTAATTTACTTACAAATAATTGTTTTTGGGAAACGTATGGAATGTTTTTCCCAAAGTATTTCCTTGCTGATTTGTGCACCAATAGTATTTACATATTTGTCCCATTTCAACCTTTCACCATCACTTTGTTTACCATCATTGATGACGTAACAGAACAATGTCAAAATTGAAACACTAGCGCCACCCCATTAGACATTCCATACTAATTTGAATCGCCAGTTCTGTTTATGATCACAAGCGGTCGTTTGAGCTTGGACGTCTGTTCTCTGTGGTTCAACTGCTAGCTTGTACAAGATTTCAGATAGCAAACTAAAGACAGTGCAATATCGATTATTATTCGTGTTGCTTTGCCTTCCGGAATCCATTACTCTGCCATGATTCCAACACAAAGATGGAAAACTAGCCCCCTGTTACCCAATGACGTTTAAGCAAGGTCTAGCCTAAGGAGCTTGCATGTATTAGTAAAATGATGATGAAACTTGTAGTAAACTTAGTGTCGCATGGTAATGTTTATGTAGCGAATAGAAAATCATCGAAGGCCATAGAAGTGATGACGATAATGTCCTTGTTAATATTCTGTTTCCCATTCCCATTCAACAAGTCTGTTTCGCCCAGGGACCTGGCGAGCTATCATTTTCCTGTAGCTAACATTTCTTACAATAAAGATTAAATGTAAACAATACAGGCGTTCGTACCCATAGAAACAAACGTCAGATGAGTCTTATTCAAATAAGGCCCGCGATATATTGCATACTGTGAAACGCTAGTCAATAGGATAAGGTTGCCAGATCTCTGGTTTCGACATGGAAATACCTGTCATGTTGCTTACGCCAAAATGAATCTGTTGGATAGGTCGGTGCGGAGCATAGAAAAGCACTTAAGTCAAACTGACAAAGCGGCGAATGCGACAAAAGTTCATTATGGAGTCTTGAACTTAAGCCAATTTCGTTAAATAATATATAGCATCAATTTGCTGCAATTCATATCATTCCTTGAAAAAACATCATTTTTGTTTCCATTGTTACTAACCACCTATTGAAAAAAACTAGAAGGGACAGCTCAATGGGGTTGTACGCAAAGTTGACGTAGAACTACGAAGCAATGTGTCTTCTAGATCGCTTGATCTCATACACTAAACGTTCGCACAACATCCTTTATTATTTGATATAGCCTGTCTTGGTTTCTAAATTCATACATCTTGCTTTCACTGGAAATAATATGTATGACATCATCAAATAATATAACTTGCAGTGCGAATGAGTTTTGTTCATTTGGGGAACTTTTACTCAAGAGGCTAGTTTAATTCAACTCCAATTGCATATGGTTTCTACTAGACCTATGTGTGTACAACACTGTTAAAAGTGCAAATGTCAAAAACATTACGGCTTCAGCACACGAAAGATATTTTTCGCAATCGACCAACCCGAAACCCAGCCCCAGCACTCCCAAAGACATGTCAACTTTCTTTTCCAGTTGTTTTTATGGCCCTGAAAAGCAATGACGTCTATATAAGGTCTGGGGCAACGCACTGCTTGTTTGTATTGTAGGCAAAAATAATGTAAACATTGCTGAGCTGACGAGTGATGACGTAACACTATTGAATTTTCCATTGGCGGGCATAGGTTCAGATAAAAAAAATCGGTTCAAACGTTTATTATGAATGCTGAATTGTGGAAATAATCATGATACATATGCTATTTAATGAGCAGAAGCATTTTTCCCCGATAACATGGATTATTTATAGTGAATTTAACTGAGGTTATTGAATTTTTGCCACAAAAACTTTCAAACGCTGAGACTTGACAATCGAGTGATATAGAGCCAATTTTTCATCATCGGTAGACTGGAATCGGTTGAAAAATTAGGTTTTAGAGCGCATAAAATAAACAATCACGGAGCGAACGAATCAAAATAAATAGTATGACGTAGCACTTTGCGAGCTTTCGTGTAGCGTGCGCAAGGAGTGCAGTGGTATTAGTATCATGAGCGAGTTTTACTCATTTCACTAATATTGTTGTGGCTACTGCGCCAGACCTTATATAGACGTCATTGCCTGAAAAGGGCCATTTTGGGTTCAAGGGAACAGCTACTGCCACCACCTCATTTCGTCATGAAACTGATTTACCTCGTGAAACGTCGTGTCAGGCTAGCTCTCCCGGCAGCATGATTGAAAGGCAGTTTCAATTTCCAGAGACGTCAGGGCCATCCGCCAACTGATTTAAGTCAGCCGGGCTGCTACGCTTTCAATCCGATCGAAAATGTCAATTACGAAGCTGTTCATAATGCTTATCGCTCTGGAGAAAACGACAGAATCGGGTTAAAATACTTCAGCACCCGGTGGATTTGTTTTCTTCTTCCGAACCTTGCTACTGGAACTGTTTGGACTACCTGGAAATCATTATCCTTATTGTTTTGTAGATGGTTGTGGTCTGTTTGGAAATTCAAAGTTTATTATTGCCGACAGAAATCTAGGTCGAAATAGTGCTAATTGAAAGATACACCAGCATTGGGAAGTAAATATGTAAGAAATTCTATTGTTAACTCTTTAGATAGCTTTTGGTGGCCCTGAAAAGAACCGTTTGGGTTTAATAATGATACGGCCCTAGTTGTATTTTATATGATGGTTGAACCACATACTTTGCAGCCATATTTATGCCGCGACATTTTAGTTGGACATTCTCAAAATTATTTGATTTCTATCGAATGATTGAATTTTCTAACAGACAAAAGAAAATTTCAACCAAACAAACTCTTTAGTTGATATACTGATTTGGTCGTCCTGAAAAGGACGGATTTGATTGACGAGGGAGAAATAGTTTACGATTCCCCTAGGGTTGTTTGTCTCGTCACGGGCTGCTTTTTTCCGCCAACTCGTAGGCTTCAGAAACCATGTCTCTCTTAGCGAGGTTGACACGTGCATCGGCACCAACAGCCAACTGTACCAACGCCTCTATTCAGTCCCGCTTCACTTAACTCAGTTTTTGAGTACAAATGTATGCTATCTCTTTTTTTCTCACG
The DNA here is from genome assembly GCA_034211315.2 of Aedes japonicus. Taxonomy (NCBI): domain Eukaryota; kingdom Metazoa; phylum Arthropoda; class Insecta; order Diptera; family Culicidae; genus Aedes; species Aedes japonicus. The sequence continues at coordinate 8,565 of JASCZW010006380.1, read as the reverse complement.
GAAATGTTACTCAATTTTCGTAAAAAGTGGATCTAATCAAAAATTGAGTTGATCCACTTTTTAACGAAAATTGAGTAACATATCCGTGAGAGAAAAAGAGATAGCATACAATTGTACTCAAACATTGAGTAAAGTGAAGCGGGAGTGTGGGCAACGACTGCTTGCCAGTGAAACCTCCAGGGTGCTTGCTGCCGCTAACTTCGTTGCAACTGCCAACTGCACAGCTCCACGACTGTTGTAAGACTGAATCAAAATTTTCTAAGAGCTGGTATGTTATGGCGTTGGATGCTATTGCACAAAAGAAGGTGGTACCAACGAAGGCAATGTGATACAAATTGTATCAAAAGGGACGAACTTTAGTCAATGTGGCACAATAATTAGTTCTAATTAGTGCACGCTAAACGGATGATTTTCTCAACAGTTATATGCCTAATTTGCTTTCCACCGCCAGCAACTAATCCGGTATGCATAACTAGGAACAATGGCGAACTCCACCACATGATCGATCTCTGATATGTTGCAGTTTGGCTCGAATTATCCCTTCTAGACTTTCGTTCATTAGTTGTTCAACGTGCTTTGTGATATAATCGGGGACGCGATGTTTAATGAATGCCATGTTCAGCCGTGACGCGGTAATTGAATTAAAAAGAGCACAATAGAAAAATTCAACCAAACTCTTTAGTTAGTAAACTGATTTGATCGTCCTGAAAAGGACAGATTTAGTTGACGGGGGAGAAATAGTTTGCGATTCCACTTGGGCTTTCTTTCTTCGTTCAGCTCCTCGTCGTTGTGGTTGGCCATCTGTAGATGGCCAGGTTGACAGTGAAGTTGACGGGAGCATCGTCACCGACAGCAAACTGCTCCAACGCTTCTCAGAGCAACGACTGCTCGCCAATGTGCTGGCTGCCGCCGACTGCGTTTCTACGCCACTGCACAGCTCCACGACTGCCGAAATACTAATGCAAAATGTGAAGGTGTACCCCTTCTATAACCTTCGTGGCTGCCTAGAAGACGTTCCTTACTTAAATATGAAATCTGTGCTAGGAAGTACAGTGTGTTTGGTAAATATACTCTGAAAAATCGACATTATAAGACATCACCTTAAATTTGCGTTATTTTTAATAGTTAAATGTTAAAAATCATTAGTTTTCATTATTGGAATCAACGCGTAGAAATATTTCCGATCGATTGGTGCAAACATTTAGAAAATGTACGGAGGAACGACTGAGATATTAACGCTCAAAACCTGACCACATTTTGTGACGGTCGCAATAGATATTTTTTTAAACTGTACCCCAGTATAGAAAACAAAGACGTAGTCCTACGTCAAAAAGTTGCTCTAGAATTGTAGATACTACATAGAACAGAGCGGAGCAGAGTACGGAATTACTTCTTTTCAACATAAAAAGAACGTATTTTTGTATTTCAAATAATTGAAAATTTTTATGGAAAGGAAAGGGTTACGCTATGAGAAGCTAATGTGTCAGTTGAATCCAACAATAAATTTAACAAAAGTATTAAATTTATCATTTCCAATAATTCCATACGCGTTCTAGATATGCTATGGTATTGTGACGTCACCACTCGGTTGCTCAGCAATGTTTACAATATTTTTTTTCTAACGCAAACAAGCTGCATGTTGGGCCGGACATTATATAAATGTCACTGCCCGTTACCGACGGTACATTTATGATTTCTTAAATCAAAACAACGGGAAAACAACCGACTTTGCTTTGACAAGAAAACAGTGTTGTCGATGTTGAAACAAATATTTGAAAGAACATAACAGAAGTGTTGCAGTATTTTTCAAAAACTGCTCTAATAATGATATTCTAGTATATATGGAATTTGATACACTGAACATTTTCATCAGGTGCGTCATAAATAAATCGTCTGTCCAACGTCCGTAACTTGTCTGTGGTATAATTGAACTTCCCAACAATTCAAAACGAATAATAAGCACCCATGTTAATTAAATGTGGAATTATAGCTTCCAGAGCTGAATGAAAACGTAGTCGGTTTGTTTTCTATAACTAACAGTTTTTAAAACAGAACAAAAAGCTTTTTAATGATTACTTGCATTTGGTCTAAAATTATGTTCAATAGGCTGTACTATATTTTTTGTTCCTCTACAGTTCAAACATCGGGGAAACGCTAAAAAAACATGGAATAAAAGCATGTTACTTCAAAATCGTTATCTTTATATAATAGCTAGATATAATTATTTAAAAACAACTTCCAAACAATCATCACCAGATGCATTGTTCAGCTATATAACGATATCAGGGATGTCTATTGCGCTTTATTAGTTATGTTGAGCATCGTTTTTTTAAATATTTTATGGAACGATTATGGGGCAATTATAAAACTGGATTAAATCATACCCAAAGTATGTGTATGTGACTTCTGATTTATGATCGCTAAACAATGTCATCCAAATTAAAGACTGAAGATTTATATACATACATTAATTGTTATTTTATATATTCTCCGTGCGAGGAGTAACGATTATGATGTTGAAGGAGATGTTCGCTCATCACCATGAGGCACCAAGAGTGAACAACAATGTTTTTGGCTAGAATTGAAAGATATGAAGAGAAAGTTTTTGATAGTTCCGCTAGTGTGCGGCAGGCTCGGAAACATAGCAGATGTTTTAGGAAAATTGAGCGAAAAGGAGCCTGTTGAAGTGGCGGACTTAGTCCGTGCTTTAACCTACCCCGCAGTGGGATGTTAGGCAAAAATGTCGTTGGTTCGAGTACCACTGTACACATGCCCTTTTCGCTCAATTTTCCTAAAACATCTGCTATGTTTCCGAGCCTGCCGCACACTAGCGGAACTATCAAAAACTTTCTCTTCATATCTTTCAATTCTAGCCAAAAACATTGTTGTTCACTCTTGGTGCCTCATGGTGATGAGCGAACATCTCCTTCAACATCGATTTATATACGTTTCAAATGCTAACCAAGGATGGAGAAGACGGAGAGTAAGGCAGTCTTCAATCCAGGATCATGAGTTCAAGTCTGGGATCGAGCAAAGTGAAATTTTGGTACTGTATTCCAAAAAGCTGTTTCAAAAATATGTAGAAATATAAGTACCGCAAATAATAGATAACCTGTACTAACGAATGCAAAGAATTAATAGTAGAAGCAAAAAAAAAACGTCCTGTCAAAGTTTACTCAATACATTTTGCAGTCATTACAAAGTTCTTGACTAAACTCTTTTGTAAAACATTGTTCAACCATTGTTTAGCTAAAAAAAATGTTTCATGAACAGCAATGGCTACAGTACATTTTATCGTAAAATAATTATGCTGTCATAAATTTTCATTATACTATTGGTAGAGACTGTTTTCGTTAAAGAGATAAGTCAAGATAAGTCAAGATAAGTGTCAAATAAATAACAAGTTTTGTTATCTCAGATATCATTTTGAACTCACCTGTTATCGCAAAACAAATTTAGTTATCAACATGGACAAATTTTGTTTTCATTTGTTTATAATTTTTAAAGACGATTTTTGACGAGAAAGTAGGCTATGCCGTTCAACACGTTTGACGTATATTTTTTTCGCTGTGATTTGACCAAAGAAAATTTAAGTTTAATAACGAAAAACAGTGATTATTGCAGTAATTTACGATAGCAAGTTTCTTTCGTAACAGGAATCGCGTCACAGTTCTCCAAAGATCCGGAAGAATTTGCGTATGAAGTGGCTAAAACAGCTCTGTTTGCTCTTGTGTAGTTGTGTGTGTACTCTTAATCTTAGCTTTGACGGTGCTTCTGTTCCATTTTTTGGCACCAACTGCAACAGTTGATTTGTGGTATTGGCATGGATGTTCTATGCAGTGGAAACATTCTGCGAATATCGGTTGAACTTATCTAAAGCACTGGATAAAACTGATCTGAGAAGCAATCGGACCGATTTTAGATGATAATCGCAGTGGCTACGATTTGGGACGTCTTTGAAATCTGGGTGAGCTCTTTCCTCTTATACCTTTGTATATCATTGCCAATTTCACTTATTACGTGGAGCTGAATTCGTACACTATATAAGCTGACACCTATCATGTTGTCGAGTTAATTCGTTTGAAAATTTTGTTTTTAGAGCTGCGGCCGGTGATATCTATTATTCTCGGTTATTTTGATTCAAATTTTCACATTAGTAGTATTAACAGTGATAAACTAAAGTCTAATCAAAGGTTAACTATAAGATACATTTCCTTACAATCAAAAATCAATAATTTTTGTAAGCTGTAAACATTGTAGTCGACATTCAATTGCAATATTTGACAGTTGGTGAATTGTTTGGACGCTTTTAGCTTTCAGTCGGCGCTCACTAATCTAAATCCAAACAGAAGTAGTGATGTGGGCGAGTGAGGTATGTGTGAGTGAGTGTGTGTGTGTGTGTGTGTGTGTGTGTGTGTGTGTGTGATGGTGGAGGGGGGGGGGGACATATGATTTTGGGTCGGCGCTTTCTTCTTTCTTTTCAGAGAGCGAGTAATGGCGCTATAACCATAAGCCATAGGGAGCTAGGACTATAGTTAATGCTAAAGTCCCAACCGCTTGAAGATAAATGGAGCATCACTTAACCCTCTTAGATTAGATGCTCCCAACGGCCATTTTTGAATACATTTTTGTTCTGTGCACCAAACAGGGCATTCTGTTCAACTATTCTCTCCGACTATTCATTTCTTTTTTCCTTTGATATCTACTGAAGGCTACGTGGGTTCCCCGTGTCTTCTTAAGGTAGATACCAACTCCTCCCTATCACCAACGGTTGCATGGACGTGGCCAGGTGAGCGACCGAGGAGTGATGTCGTGGTGATTGTAGCGCGAAGAAACGTATCAGAAACTGGTTTCGTTTCATGGTGGCATGCAATGTCTTCAATGAATTATTCCTCATCGTAGCTCCATCCACGAGGTGTGCAACTGTCAATGCTAATGCTAATGCTAATGCTTATTTTTAAAGACGATTTTTGACAAAAGTTACTGAATTCTACCAGCATGTTGACGAATGTTGAATATTACCAGCATGTGATGGGTATTAAATTGAGCTTCTCACCAGAAGCAATATTAGTGTATGCATTTGATATCATGTTGATGTCATAATTTGAAATTATCTCAAGAAATTTGTTGATATCACAAAATTGGTTATCAAAATAAACTCGATGATAATAAAACGAGTTAATATTGTGATATCCAACGAATATTAATTTGTTACCTTTTTTGTTTTTTGGCTGTTTATTCAGCCTAAATGATAACATATTCAGAGATCAAACATTGTTAACCTGGTATCTGAACATGCTATCAATTTGGTATAATCCTTTGCTCGGGATAGTTCTACAATGGTTGATATATAACTTATAAAGATTGGACTAGGAAAAATGCGACACTTTGTTTTGGGTGTAAATTCTCGCGTGGGTAAAATTTAATGATATTTTTGGTAATACTAGTTTAGAGTGTTATGTTGATGTGTGCAAAATTTTATTGCGATCTGTCAAGTAGTTTTCAAGGTGCATTCGAAACAAGAAGAGCTACGCCAGCAATTCTTGGGCGTGGTGATCGATAATCCTGGTCAGTCGCACAGATGGATCGGCAAAAGACTTGGAATCCACCATTCCACCGTGTCCCTCGTTGTGAAGATGTTCCATGAGACGAAGACCATCGAGCGGCGCGCTGGAAGCGGCCATAAACCGAAAACGGAATGAATACTCAGAGAAGGCGCGGCAGATAAGGCAGTACTTTAAGAACAACCCGAACCTTTTCACCCGAGTCGTGGCCAAAAGGTCAATTCGTCGAAGTGGTTCGTCGAGCAGACCATGAAGCGGGCTAGGCTACGTGTTTTAAAGGTTAGGAAGGTACCAAACCGGACTGACAAGCAAAACACGGTGGCCGAATTGCGTGCGCGGAAGCTGTACCGTGAATGGCTGGTCAAGCCAGGCTGTCTCGTCATGGACGACGAGACATATATCAAGGCGGACACCAAACAAATCCCCGGCCTCGAGTTTTTCTCGGTACGTCCCGCATGGAGGTTCCGGAAAAGTTCCGGATGAGAAAGATGGATAAATTCGCGAAGAAGTACCTGTTGTGGCAGGCGATCTGCGAGTGCGGACGATACAGCAAGCCGTTCGTTACAACCGGCACCATAAACGGGCAGATTTATCGAGACGAATGCTTGCAGAAGCGCCTGCTGCCCTTCCTCCGCTCTCACCGTGGTCCCACGCTGTTCTGGCCGGATCTCGCTTCGTGCCATTACGCCAAGCCTGTAATGGATTGGTACGAAGCGAAGGACGTTAATGTGGTCCCGAAGGAGGCGAACCCGCCAAATACACCAGAACTTCGTCCGATCGAAAAGTTTTGGGCGACAATGAAGAAGAAGTTGAAGAAAAGCGGAAAAACATTCAAAACCGATGAAGGTTTGAAGAAAAACTGGGAGAAATTGATTAAGAAGATGGACAAAGCCTCGCCGAAGATCTCATGATCAGTTTTAAGAGAAATGTACGAGCATTCAGCTTGGGGCAGGAAATTAAATTAATATATTATGCCAAAACATAGCGAATATATAGTTATTTATTCCCTGAAAATTTGAGAAGTATCCGATTTAAATAAATTTTTGTTGATCATTTTTGTGTGTCTCATTTTTTCCGAGTCCAGTCTTTACGACTGTTTCATATATGTAGTTCTTCAATTCAATTGGAAAATAATGTTGGTGTTTTACAAACACAAATGAGAATTATTGAATAAACATATTTATTCGAATGTTGTTAAGCAGTAAAACAAAGATTGTACAGCAGTTTTTATCCAAAATAAGGTTAATTTGAATTAAGCTTAACAGTGAGTTTGAAGAAATGCATTGCAAACTAGAATTGTTACTTAGCTTGTCAAATAATCACACTAATCCTAAAATGGTAATAACTTTGTAAGTGGCTTCAGAAAACATAGTTGAGAGCCTTATGCCTGGGATAGACCTGCAACGTATTTAGTCATGAAGAAAATGGATGTAGTTTTTGATTCAGGAAGCTCAGCCTCAAGCCTAATGATTCCGCCCTTGATAACGGAATGATTCCGCCCTCACAGGAACACGCCAACAAACATTTTTTCAAAATAACCGACCGAATCAAAACAAAAGTAAAGATTCTAGTCCCGAAAAGCGCTAGAATGGTTTGCAAGATGCAGGCGTCTAGGCCTACTTCAGACCAAAAGGCTCAACAATAGCTAGTTTCATATTGATTGTTGGTAGGAAGCTAACCATCACAGTAAAAAGGGGTTTATTAAAGTTTTTGTAGAGATAGTTACGAGGAATGGTGTTCTTCTGACTAGTACCGTGCTCTATATTATTTTGACTACCTACAAATTCTTCAAAAAATTCTTGCAGTGTCTTTAAAATAGTCGTATATTTCGGTTTGTATGAAATTCTCTTGTCCTCCGAAGCTTCCAAATACTCAATGAACACATCTAATCTCAGAACAGCTCAATTCCAGCAGACTCTCTACCAACCGAAATAGCAGCCTCCATTCCGATCACTTGACTAAAATGAAACGGCATAGAACAAAGGACGCACGGCAACACGTAAATCTAAACAGAAAATTCCCGCCGCAAACGAACCACGTCGACCGGCTTGCCAACTGCTGGCCGAGGACAATATCCGGAATATTTGACATGCAATTAATTATCACGCTCGGAATTGTTTCGCTGACAAATTTCGGAATGCCAAAATCGGCGGCCCCGGATAAATTACCGGGGCGCGATGTCTCCTTTTCCCTTTTTCTATGCTTAAACGCCTTACTGGTTCGGGGATTTACACCGGAAATGCGCGCCGCTCATCATGTGGCTGTCAGTGTCTTTGTATTGCCTTACTTACGCCACGAACCGCGCTGTACTTGCCTTCCCACCGACCGTGCCTGGCGGCAATGTAAACATGTTTGAAAACATGTCGGCTTACTGTACCGGAGATTTTAACCAGCGTTGTTTCGTCGTTGGTGTGGATGTTTTTCTCCTTCTTTCGGCGGCTTAGAGTAGCGCGAGATTTATGGTTGGTATTTAAGCGGTTTTTGCTTTTTTGTTGCTCTTGCTGTTGCTCCGGCAGCGCAGATGCCGGTTCCTCAACGGAATTGTGGTTTTCAACGAGGTGTTTAGCGACCAGCGTGTTTGAAGTCCTTTAAACGCTTTGTCGTTGTTTCGGAACGGTGTTTGACACTCGCTCGAAATGGTTGGATTCCGAGTTTTGGCGATACGGAAAAAGTTCCCAACCGAAGTTCCTACAGAGAGTCGGTAAAACTATGTTTATTTGATACATGATCAAAAAGTTTACATGCAATGAAGTTTTCATTTTCAAGCGCATTAATCCACGATCCACCTCAGATCGGGTTAAAAATCTGCCTGACTTCCCAAGTTCATGAGTTGAATACATTTTCTCTTAACACATTGCCGAAAATAGCCCCGCAAGTAGACAATGAATTCATCTGATTAAAGGCGAACCAAACGATTCGATTGATCCAGCAGTGGAGTACTTATTTGTTATTAAAACGAAATAAAAATTTAAAAATTCGAATTCTAACACGCCAAATGCAG